>RJWJ010012813.1:0-41161 GCA_004363605.1 Indri indri
TCGCTGTCCCAGCAGCTGGGCCAGCACTGCCTGTGCAGCGGGGCAGTAGTGACATATTGTGCAGCTTCCTAATGGGAGATCCCTCCTGCCGGGATTTTGGCTCTTTGAAGAGCCACACACCCTGAAAAGTGCCAGTGTGAATTTGTAGAGGATCCAAAGGAGACAGACACTTGAAATTAGTGCTAAAAATACTGCAAGTTCTCGAGAACCACAGTTGAGATAGCTGTGCTTCTGGTAGCTCTTTGCAGTTCAGCCAAAACTGATGAGTTTTACCTTGGAGAAACTAGCTGACTTTCTCTTTGAAGCAAGGTGATTAAAGGAACAATGGCTGGAACAGCAGCACCTCACAGCTCTTCCGCTGGTGAAAAATGTCACCTTTCTGTACTGAGTTTTTAGATTCTACATGTGTTTAATAAACACCAGAAATGAGACATGGTAACTTCGGAATACAGCTAAAAGAAGGCTAAGACTGGCTGAAAGTTTGAACATAGGGGTTCTGTCTTAATAACCCCTCCTGAGACATCCCATAATTGTCTTCCATAGTCAGCTCTCGTAGTTCTAGCCTAGTTCTGAATTTGTCGTGTACAGCCTTGGATATGTAATTTCACCTCTTTGAAACTTAGAGTCTCCATTTATAAAACGAAGGTCATTTTGAGGATGAAATGATATGATGACTTGGATTTGTTTCAAAATAACGCAAGGAAAGGGAAAAGATCAGAGTATAGATAAATCATGATTGACCACGAGGCAGCAATTGTTGAATCTGAATTAGGTACCTAGAGATTCATTATACTCTTCTGTCTAATTTAGTCTGAAAAATGTTTAAAATTTTTCATAATTAAAACTTTTAAAAAAGGTGAAATCAACAAAAAATGTATGTGTAAGAAGGAACAGTATACTTCAAAGAATTAAGGAATCAGTGGTGGCGATAGGTTTTGCTCTTAGTCAAACACGTTGCTACTTTGCATTCAGTATGTAGCATTTTACTTTGAGGAAGAAAATTTTCAAGGATAAAGGAAAAATAATTATTTTCTGTATAATCACAGTTTGAAGATGTCTACACATATTTCATCATCTCTTACATCTTAGAGTCTACTTAAGATAAAATGAAAGAAACAATTTTGACCTTTTAGTTCATAAAAGACAATTACTGTACCGCAGTCTGCGTGAAATTTTTTTTGTGGTAGAAGGTGGATGTGATTATTGTATTATTTCTCCTTCAGATGTTTTCAGGTTTTACATTATCAAGAAGGGCTTTGGACTTCATGGCATTTTTTTAAATCTATTTCTTTATTTTATTTTATTAGCAAAATTCTGTTTCCGCTTGAAAGATTGCTTTACTTTGGTTTATAAAAGCAGATGTTTTAAATCAACATGAAAGGCAGAAGATTTAAACATGCTCAAAAAATGTTCAAATCAGGTCATGTATTGTTTGCAATTCAAATTTCATTATTAATGAATTTTAATACTATTGAGATTTGGCTAGTAGTTTAGAAATAGGATTACATCTTACTGCTTATACACTAGAATAATTAGGCTTACTTTCAAGATCTGCTCACACAATCTAGAAAGTTATTTGAATACACTGAATCAAATTTTGATGTATTTTTAAATGCGATTATCTTGAGAGTAGGTGTTCAGTATCAGTTTCAGGGATCTTCAAGTTGGGGAACTCATAAACCAGTGTGTGTGTGAAAATCTCTCCAAACCATTTGGGATCCCTTAGGTAGTTGTAAGTGAGTAACTTTCCTCTTCCTCAACTTCCTGCTCAGTTTCCTTTTCCATCTATCCTCAACACACAGTCCTTCCCTCCTATCCCTACTATCAAGAAAGGCCTAACACTCTTATCCACACAGCCCAGTGGTGCAAAAATCCCACAGAGGTAGGCAACAAAAGGGAGAATTCAAAATATTGGTGTCCTGTTGAGATGATCAGGTAGATCCATTGCTGCCAACAAAAATGAAGGGCCTAATTAATAAAGCGGCCTATGATGGATCATTAAAAAGAATTTGGGGTGAAAGATTAAGTGATTTTTGACATGGAATTCAGGAGTTTAGTGAATTGGTGATATCACTATAACAAAAGTCTACTTTAGCAAACAAGATTTCTCAGCACTAACATCTATAAAAGCAAAAATGAGGGCTAGTATTGATGCTGAGCCCTGTCTCATTCTAGCAATAACTAATATTCATTAGCAGATACCTAAACTAATTGTGGAAAAAAAATCTATCTCACTAAAAGAGAAATTTTTGATTGTTTTTATTGAATAAACACATTTTTATATGTTTTATTGTTTTGATCAGTTATGTTTGAATAATTATAATGATAATCCCAATTAGGAGATTTATTTTTGATACTTAGAGCCTGGTATTTTTAGGAAATCTTTCAATCTTTCTTAAATTTAAACTTAAACAATTTCATAGCAGGGAAATATAAAAAATACTAGAGCAAGCGGGCATGGTGGCTCACACCTATAATCCTAGCACTTTGGGAAGCCGAGGTGGGGAGGATCACTTGAGTCCAAGAGTTTGGGGTTGCAGTGAGCTAAGATGAGGCCACTGAACTCCAGCCTGGGAAATGGAGTGAGACCCTGTCTCAAAAAAAAAAAAAAAAAAAAACAGAACCAAAAACACTCAAGCATGAAATTACGTTATATTAAGATAAAATTATGAAATTATGTGTGGGAAATGGAATAGAAATAGAAACGCAAGAGGAGAAAGGACCAATGTAAAATTCCTATTACAAATCCTTATTATAAAAGTATATTCGTGTATTTTTTAAATGGTGGGCATCGAATTACTTACAGTATTTAGATTCCATTGGATATTCAAAAGAGTAGTAGGACAGTCACATATTTAAATGTCAGAATTCAAACTCATGGGAAATTACATACTTTGCCACTACTTAAGCTTATGAAAAAATATAGTTCTCAACTTAAAATTATGAAATTATTTTATGAGATATGTGAGCAAATGTTTGAAGCCCATTGGTCCACAGCATGTAGGATGCCATGCTGGATCTTGAAGAAATATACTGCATTTATATAAGTTACTGTCAAATCTAACTGATGACGTTGCCTTGGTTCAACAGGACGGTCTGACGCCGCTGCACTGTGGGGCAAGGAGTGGCCATGAGCAGGTGGTGGAAATGTTGCTGGATCGAGCTGCCCCCATTCTTTCAAAAACCAAGGTAATTTATTTTCAAGTTTCTGGACATTAGACTGTATTTAGCTTTGAATTCCTTGGCTGGTTATATGACCCAGCCTTTTGAATCCTATAGAAAGTGACAGTTTCAATCTAACAATTAGAGTAGCTATGTTCACCAAATCTTTGAGAAACCTCAAAATAAGTTTATGAAGTCTTTATGTGGAACGCACTATACCAAAAGTCTTTGTGCATGTGGTTTCTGCTTTGTTTCAGGAACACTTACTGTTTGATTTTACTCTGAAATTCTCGTAGCTCAGAAATGATTACTTGTTGCTTTAAGAAAGACTAAAAGAGCTACACTTTCTAAGTCTGGGTGCTGGCTCTCTTATTTTAGCTTCTCAGTTTTTTTCTTCACAGTTCACAGACTGTTCAAGAGGCCAAGCATATATATCACTTAGTTGATGAAGACTGGAAACTTTGGAAAGGTTACACCTTGATTGTGCCTTTGGGAATGTTGACATATCTGAAAGGAACATATCATGATTGCTTGGAAAAAAAGTAATGGTTTACTAAGTGTCTTTTAGATTTTTTTAATGGTAATACCATTTGACACTATTTGAAAAAGAGAATATTTGCAAATAAATTTTGGCACATACAAACCATTGTTACTACTATTTTTATTAATTGAACCAGTGATTTTTAAAGGTTATATTTAGCTTTATTAAGAGTCTTAATTTCTAAACCTTATCAAAGCAACAAAAGCATGTATTATTCCTGTTTGCACTCTGGTCAATGTTTCCTCAACTTTAGAAAGACTGGTCAGGGTGTAGGTGGTGTGAATAATTCTATCACTTATTTGAAAATGCAGGGTGTAGACTGGTGAGCCATTGAAGGTATTATTCAGTAGAAGTAAGCAGACAAAACTTTGCATTGTATATTACGACATCTTGGCCTTTTGAGTGCTTCTCATTGTTACCATTCTATTTGTGCTTTTTCTTTCATATAGTCCATATCTATCTTCTCTCCCCCTCCACTGCTGTCTTCTCAGCCACATCATCTCTCCCTGAGCCATTGCAGTAGCTTCCTATTGGTCTCCCACTTTCCTCCTTGTTCCTTTACAATCCGGTTCCCACTTTGTAGTCAGATGGCCACATAAATTGTCAACCAAATCATGGTAGCCTCCTGCTTATTAAAAACGCTCCAATTAATTCCTGTTCTTCTCTTTAAAATTAATTTTTGTTTATCAAAGCAATATAGGCCTAGTTAAAAATCCAGTTGTCTCATCTTTTTCTCCTATTATTCATCTTATTATTAATTCAGCTTTCTTCTGGGAAATTTTCTTGAATTTTTCTTCCATGCTTTTAACATTCAAGAATATTTTCTCCTTCTCTCATAGCTTTTTTTCTTAAGGCATCCTGTTCTTGTTTTATGGATGCAATATTTTCCATTACCTTTCTGAGAAATTCATAACTTTTTCTTACTTAATTTTTTTCTGCCTCCCGTATGTCCCTGATTCCTCAGATTTCCTTTTGTTCTCCTTGTTTGCTTTGCCTCTGTCTGTTACATTGGCGGATTCCCACAAATGTCTGTACCTGAGAGAGTATGCAGGGCTGATGATCAGGTGGCTGTGGGTCAGAGAGTCCTCTAATGTCAGGGTTAGATGCCCTTTTCATTGGGGGCAGTTCCATTTTTTGAGAGATGAATCCACCAATCTTTTCAGTGCATACCTGCGAATACATTCTGAGGAAGGGGAAGGAAAATGGGCTGTCAGTCTTCCTGTCCTCTATGCATACTTCATAATCATAACTAATATTTACGTAGTGATTGCTACACACCACTCACTATGTACCTTACATCTATTAACTCATTTAGTCCTCACAATAACTCTAGGAGGTACTAGTAGTACTGTTATACCCTTTTCATAGAAGAGGAAACTGAAACCCAAAGAGATACAGTAGCTTTCTCAAAATATTTCAGCTAGTGGCAGAACAAGGATTTGAACCCAGGCAGTCCAACTCCAGAGGCTGTATCACTAACCCTGTACTGTCCTTCCTTTTCCTGTGATCACCTGTTCTCAGTCCAGATCTCGCCACTGCCCTCTATGCTGCCTGGGCCCCTGAGTCTGGAGTCTGGATCTCTCTGGCTCACTCCCTCCAGAGACTAAACTCAGTTTCCTGCAGAGTAAAAGGAGGCCGTCATCTGGCTTTGCTAGGTTGGGAAGGACCTGGAGACCTTCCCTGGAGTCAGCTCCAAACACAGACTTTGAACCAATCCTGTTTTCACCCAAAGTCTCATCTTCCAAGGTACTATGTTTCCATACCCTCCCCCTCGCTGAGATTTGAGAGGTAAATCAGCCTGTTGTTATTATACCCACCAGTGTGCCAGATCCAGATTGTATCAGCTCACAAGAGCTGATTGTATTAATATATATCACTTCCCAATTCCATGTTCAGCAACATGACATGGGCAGCTTGAAATTGCTCATAATGGGGGTATTTACACCATGGAAACTGGCAAATAGTACACATTGGGGCTTTTCTTTTTTGAGCAGTTGGTTGCTAAACATTTGTCAGCACGTCACTGATTATCTCCCTGTGCAGACACTTAGGTTTCAGCCTCTCTGTTCTGCCAGGTGAGTTACCACACTCAAACCCTGTTTTCATATTCCAAAATTTGTAGACATCATTCATCTGTTTTTTTCCTTTCCCACTGTGTGTCTGGGAATGGGGAAGGGCATAACACGTGTGCTTTTGCAGATTTTACTCTTTAAATTCCTTTAGTATATTTTGGTGGAGTTTTAGGAGAGGAAGGATAAATACGTGTATTACATCACCACGTTTAACCAGAAGTTTCCCCCTGCATGGAGCATAAGCTCTTTACCAGATTCAGACCACCCCTGTCTCAGCTCCTTTCGTTTAGCTCCTTCATCACCATCTTCCAGCCAGCCAGCCAGCCTTCGGTTGCTTCCTAGAACACACCACGTTTGTTCTTTCCTGTTCACACGGGTTGAGTCCTTCAGCTTATCCCAGATCTCTGTGGCTTCTGTACATTCCTCTCAGATAGGCCTTTTCTGACTATCCACCGCTTCCGTCCTCACCATCCCCCAAAATCAGATGAAAAGAAGTAAAAAAAAAAAAAAAAAATTTTAAAAACGTATTTTCATTAGAGCTCTTAACACCATCTTGAAAGTATCTGCTTCCTTGCTTGCTGTGTGGCTCTCTAGAATGAAGGACATAACTTTTCCTTGTTCAGTGCAGTATCCTCAAGCACCTAGCTTAGTGCCTAGCACATAGTAGGCCTTCAGTAAATATTCGTTGACTGAATATGAAGTGAATGAATGTGTTCCTGGCTTGAAGGCAATCTGTCCAGTTCTTTGAGACTTTCATCTTACTGAACTAAGAAAGCCCATCACGTTGGATCCATACTTTCAGGCACCATATGTAATACCACCTCTTTCCATGGGGCAGATGATCTTGTCTTCACTTTCTTCTCGTCCTTCCGCAATGATCTTTGCATTTCCTACCCATGCATCATTGTTTCGTGTATTGTTAGAGAATTTCCTTCTATTGCTGACACTGCCTCCAATTTCTGCTCTCCACGAAGTCATTTATTCTTTCACATTTTGTTTCTTTGTTTACTTTGTGTTTTCCTCTAAGACTGTATCAAAACATAAAGCAAAGGAGTGTTTGGCAGGAATAAACCAGTGCATATGCTCGTGGGCGGCAGTATCTCAAATGGGAAATGTTCCCACCCTTTGTTGCACCTTAGTTTCTACTTTGGTTTAAAATGTTCTAGGGGGATTTTTTAGGCACAAATATCTTGATGGACTGACACTATATGAGATCTTTAAATTTACATAAATATTTATCAAGCTCTTTCTAGACATGCAGGGCTCTCTGCTGGGCTATATGGAGAGATCATAACCACGAACCTCTGCCTTTAAGGAACACAAATGGTGGAAATATGTGGCAATGAGCGAATAATGCCGTGAGAGTGGCTAACAGAGAGCTTACCTTATTTTTTCTTATCTTGATTTTCTTTATTTCATTCATTGATAAATTTGGGGCAAATAACTTGGCCCAGAGGATTCAGAAACATCTGGTTCATCACTGCATATTTTATATGTCATTATTGTCAAAATTCATTGATGACGACTTTTTTTAGAAACTGAATTTGCTTTCAAATCACCTTTTTTCCCAAAATATGTAAAATTATGTTACAATAATTAATAGAGCCTCTCTTGCTAATTGAATTCTCCAGGAATTTCCCAGGCTCCCCCACTTTGCCTTTATATTTAAAAGAAGTTTGCAGAACAGACTGACATCTTAACACTTTGTTCTGCCCTCATAGGAAACATATATGAAATGCCAAATGCCATTCTAACATTTTTAAAGTTTTATTTCCCTTTGACCCTGTTCATTTCTTCTCTCAGCTCTCTAAATGAATTTTCAACTCATTCCTGCTGCACATGATTAACTGTGTTATTGAACCCAGTTGATTTAAACTAACCAGGCAAGCATTAGCTAATGAGTTCGTCAGTGCCTTGCCCTTCCACATCACAGACACGTGGGGGCACCAGAATGATAGAAAAAGGGAAAGTTTTCCTTTCTGCATTGATGTGAGATGAAATGTGTTGTTGTATTCAGACCTTTTTTTAATCAAATCAATATAGTATTCAATGTTAAGTATTAGTAGTCTATAAGAATAAAACAGATAGCGGTCCAGTGAACATCGATCTGTTCTTGCCTCTGTTTTTTCCTTTCAGTCCTGAATATTAAGAATTCCTATTTGTTAGGAATGCACTAAATTATAGCCCTTACTGCAGTTCACACTACTTTTAAATCAGGAAAAGAAATTATCCTCGACGGTTTGTTACTGATTGACATGAGAAGTGGGAGGACTAGTTTTAAAAGTTGCTGTGGTTCAAAACAGTTGTCAAAACCTTTTAATGATAGGAGGTATTTCTGTGTGAAAAACTAGTGTTTTTAGTTGTACTTTGCATTTGCACTTTATTTTGGGTTTGGCACATTTGCATTTAAAAGGTGCAAACAACGAATGAACTCTGATTTCCTTATGTGTTCCAGAATGGATTGTCTCCATTGCACATGGCCACCCAAGGAGATCATTTAAACTGCGTCCAACTTCTCCTCCAGCATAATGTGCCTGTGGACGATGTCACCAATGACTACCTGACTGCCCTCCATGTGGCCGCCCACTGTGGCCATTACAAAGTTGCCAAGGTTCTCTTGGATAAGAAAGCTAACCCCAATGCCAAAGCCCTGGTGAGTGGCTCGGCTGACAAGTCCAGCCTAAGTTGTCTTGCTGACGTGTTACTTCTGCATGTGAAGGGCTTGCTTTTGAGGTAAAAGTGAAAGGTGCTAGCTAAAGAAAGTACACTTCTTACCAATTTTTTCAAATACCCTTCAGAGAAATCTACAAAACCTTCTATTTCTGACATGAAAAAGGCTGATGGAGCTAAATCATTAACCTCTTTATGGTCACACTAGTGATTCTCTTATGCAAATGAACCCAAAGACTGCATAATTATAAAAAGACTCAGGTGGTCAACCTCATCTTATTATAGGTGAAGATATAATCTGTGAATTAAAAGTTTGTTCTGAGATCTAAAAACATCAGGCAAAATGGTCAAAAAACTTTATTTTAAACAAAAGAGGTCTAGGAATTTGTGAGCTAAAATTTTATACTACGTGAACCTTGTAAGTTAATGAAATATTGCCCATCATCTTCTGTTTCCTTTTGCCAGTCAAAATTTTGGTCCAGTTTGTGGTCTCAACTCCTAAAATGATCTGCTTTTTTAATGCTATCATTTGGTTTTCCCAGTAAGATGGCATTTGTTATCTTTGAAACAAATAAATGGTCCCAACTTAGCTGTTGAAATTTATTTCAGAATAAGTACCCATGTTTAAGGCAAAAATACATCACCAAATTTTAGGGGCAATGTGAGTTTACTAGCAATTTTGAGGTGAAGGCTATCATCCAATCAACCCTTTCAGGAAGGGTCTCTGCTCCTTTCCAAAGGGTGTGGTTGCCCTGTCTGGAGGGATCCATGGCACCTCTGGTGCTCTGCAGGCTCTAATATTCAGAGTGGGCAGGAAAGAATGATGACAGAGAAACTCTCCAGACCCTAGACAGTTCCATTGCCACTATAATTCTAAAAGCTTTTACCAGAGCAGCATTTCCAGGGCTGTTGGCCTGCCCAGTCTATCAAATATGTCCTTGAATTCTGAGAAGGGAGGAAAAAAAATTAGCAATTGTGACTCATTTTTCCATATAAGAAAAAAAAAAAGTCTTAAAACAGAGTGTGGGCTCCCACTCTCATTTTCCTGTGACTGTAAAGATTTCACAGCATACGGAGGCTGTAGCCTGTCATCCTGCAGTAGACAGTGGCCAGAGAAGGGGTCTCAGGCACCTCCATGAAAGCACCTGCGGTAACTTTGACCTCAGCTTTTACGGTGGCCCCTGGTATTTTATAGTTCTCCCTTGGCAACTGAAATATGCACCATAGGCAGGGCAGTTTGGTAGGTAATTTGTTAAAAAGCAGGTCCTTTTATTAGATTAAATATTAAACCAAATGAGTCAAATAATGGGTTAGTTATATTTTTGCTTCCTTGGAGTAAGTACCTACGTGAATCTTAGAGCTGAAGAAGAAATGAAAACATTTTAGAGCTGGTCTTGTAGTTGTCCTAAACTGCATCAGAGAAGTCAGAATAGGCACGGGGCTGTGAGGACAAATGTTTGGTCCCAGATGTTTTTAGACTGTGTTTGAAATGAGGTAGAGGAGGGGCATATTATTTGGAAGAGTGAGTTCCAAAATAAAATAACCTAAGGAAACGCATGGCCATTTTTGCCTTGGCTAACCAGGAGTTTGCAACAAAAATTCACTTCCTATTCACAATTACCAGGGCACCTTGGGTTCCTAGGAGCAGCTAGATGACCCTCTGCTTCCAGAAATAATCCACATTCTGTTTAACCCCTGGTAGTTTCTGTTCATTTCAATGTCTTTATAGCACATCATTTTAGCAAAAAATTTTTACCACACACAGTAAAACTGGATTTCAGTGGCATGTGGTCAAGCAGTGTGTGTATTTGTCCCTTGCAGAATGGCTTTACCCCTCTTCACATTGCCTGCAAGAAGAATCGAATTAAAGTAATGGAACTCCTTCTGAAGCATGGTGCATCCATCCAAGCTGTAACTGAGGTAAGAGAAGTAAGATTTCTGGGGTTCCTGAGGTGCTAAGACTATAGCCTTAGCAGCCAGAGCCCCAGTGCCATCTCCAGGGACCAGTTTTGTTTGTGTGCCGTTGCCGCAGACTACATTCTGAACCCTTCACCTGAAGGAAGAGTTCTTTGCCTGTCCTTAGGAGACAAGAATGTGGGTGGCTAGGGTGCAAAGGCATCACCGTGACTAGAAATGTAACCCAAAATACACGTTCAAGGTGAGTGGCCCCATCATGGAAAGCCTAATTTATATGAAATCTTATAACATAGTGCTTCTCTAATGGGGGTAATTTTATACCCCCAGGGATATTTGGCAGTGTCTGGAGATATTTTTGGTAGTCACAACTGGATGGTACTGCTGGCATCTAGTGGACAGAGGCCAGGGATGCACTAAACAGTTTACAACGTACAGGACGACTTCCCACAACAAACAATTATCTGGTTCAAAATGTCACATGTGCCGAGGTTGAGAAATCCTACAAAACACAACTTCTGTGTTTTTGTAAAGCAAGGATTGCTCTATCTCAAGACTCAAAATTAATGAAATAAAGGGTTGCTGAAGTTAGTAAAGGACTAGCTCTAGGTTTCTTTCACAGGAACCAACTCAAAACTCGAGAAATGACCCATCAGAATCAGGGCTGAGCAAACCAAGCTTGGCATCTCCCCTCCAGACCTGTCCCACTCCCCCACCTCCCCCTCACTACCCCCAGCACTCTGGTCTCCAAGAATTCTAGCTGCTGGCGCATCCCTGGACTGGACACCTTCTTATGTGTGCACCTTCTTGTGTCACACCCCCTCTGCCAGGCTAATCCTGCACATCCTTCAGGACCAGATCTGGGCACCCTCTCTAGGAAACCTTCCCACTCCCTGGCTTGGATTGGGTGCTCTCCTAGGGACCATCACCCCATCCTGTGCATATTTCTGTCTAAGTGCTCATCCAGCTGTCCAACTGCGGCTCAGCTGCTCCCCCATGTCCCCCAGAAGTTGCAGCCTCCTTGAAGACAGGGCTGAGTCTTCCTGGTCTTTGTGTACCCACAGTGCCTGGCCCATCCACAATGGATAATTCAGGAAAGTGTTACTGAGAGCTCGATGCTTAACTGTAGGGTTCAAAGCAAACATTCACATTGAAGTCTGGTCTAGTGATTGTTGCTTGGCTTCAGTGTCTTACCTGCAAATGCAATGTATACCTTGATTTATAACACAATTTTTAAAATATTAAATGGTTGACAATATTAATACTGATGCTCTCTTATCACACTATGGCCTCATACCAGACAAATTGTTGTTTTAGGTATAAAATAGTAAGTTTATTCTCGGTGCATGGGAACCTTTTTTATAGATCAGAACAGGTTCTGAAATAAAAGTAGATTTCTGACTGATGTTTGATAAAACACCCAGTGATGTCGGTCAGAGATGAGAAATTCCCCGAGGCAGCCCTGTGCTCCCTAAGAGCTGTAAAGGCAGTTCAGACCAAGCCTTTGCCTTGTACGAGTTCTAACAACTCCCTCTGCTGATGGAAAAAGGTGCCAAACTGGAACAAAATTCTTGTTTTCCTCATTTTCCTCCATTCTTTTTGCTATTTGAAGTCTGGGCCACCAGAATTATCTCTCTTCTTTCTCTTACCTCACTTTTATTGCATAGAATTCCTTTCAGATATTTTTTGACATTTCTCAAATTTCTTTTGAGATTAATTATTCCCTGCTCTCCCTTGTTAAAAAATAGGTTAGCTCTTTCTAGCAATATTAAAATTTTTCTGTCAAGTTACAATATTCATGTTGTAAGCTAAATTAAATGCAGAAAAATTCAAAATGGAATCATCTCATATAAGAAGCACAAGTAAATTACACTCTTTAACAAGATTATTGACTTGACATTTTGATCCTCTTTCTTACTTATCCACTCACTTAAATCTCACAATCATGGGTATATTCAATATAAAATACCCTGGAATCGATAAATTCTGGTTTATGCTGAATAGTGTTCTGGGGTATTGTACACATGTGTGTGCAGATGTAGGATGTGAAACAAACATAAAAATTAAAGTCTAGTCTAATGGCCATTGTAATGTTTGCTTTAATTATATTGCCTCAATTTATAATACTCATAAACTTAAAAAATAAAATGATTGACAGCATTAATGCTGATTTGCTCATTTATTAGAGGGATGGCTTTTTATTAGGTACCCTATTCTTTCGTGTGTAATATAATCAGTTTATTCCGAGTGCATGGGAATCCTTTTTACAGCCCAGAATAGAATCTGAAATAAAAGTCAACTTTTTACTAATGCGTATGAAATCACACTGTTCCCCCCCACATAAACACTCACGTGAATGAGGAAGGCTTATTAGCAAAGGAAAAAAACTTGGAGATATTTATCTCTCAATTTTTTTCAAATATCTACATCAAAAGTATGAAATTCCATTTCTTCTTTAATAGATAGGACATAGATCTTTCATAATCACTTGCTCTAGAGAAATACAAATGATGATTATGTGTTGATATAGTTGCCTTATAGAATCTGTGACATATTGGTGAATGTCCTGATTATCTTTGGATCTGATTACTGAACTGATTTAGATGGTCGGATGGTTGGATGGGTGGGTGGGTGGGTGGATGGATGGATGGATGGCAGACAGGCACACAGACAAACCCTTTTTATGATAAGTCAACAAACCAACATTTCCTTCTTTTCCCCATAGTCGGGCCTTACCCCAATCCATGTTGCTGCCTTCATGGGGCATGTAAATATTGTATCGCAACTAATGCATCATGGAGCCTCACCAAACACCACCAACGTGGTAGGTATTCTTTTAACAAAGAAGGTCCAATTGTAAGTATCTAAGAAACTGGCAGAGGTGGCTTTTATCTGTTTACTTTTTATTGTAATTAAATTATTATTTAATTTGACTGCTTAAAAGGACAGAATTTGAGAATACCTTTGGTTTCCTTTACTTCAAAGGCAAGATCCATTCGGTCACTAGTTGGGCACACGTTGTTAGGATTTATGAACTATGTCCATTAACCTTACAGATACATTGCTACTGGATGTTACGTTTTTAGAAATAAAGTGTTTGTGAGGGATTTCTGTAACAGAAGCATTAAAAAGTGCTGCATGTTGAGGTAGTTCAGACACTATCATTGTTTATAAAGTTACTTTCAAGTAACTTCAAAGTAATGTCTCTTTAGTGTGCTTTACCACATTACAGCAAACCCATGGAACTCTGAGTTCATAGATTATCAGGTGATGTTGTTTTCCACACTAAGCATTGCTCTGTCAGAACCAAGAGACTCACTGCAGAATAAATATCAGAGCAATAACTGAACACCCTCAATCTGTATGTGGCATTTGACATTGCTTTACAGGGTTTCAAATTTGTCTTCATAATGATGTTAGCACACAGGACCACAAGCATAATAACACTAGCTGGACCCGTGAGCACTAAAGAAGTAGAAATAAAACAAGCTGGCCCAGAAGGGCAGACCTACCTGTAAGGCTCTGTGTCTTCCAGCAGCCCAAGTCAGCATATCCGTGAGAGCAGAACAGACCAGCTTCTCAGCTAAATACAATCTTTCCTGGTGCTAACTGCCAGAGAGTATTTTCCTTCATAAAGAGAACACTGGGTAATATACTGAACAACATGCTCCACACCTTTCCAGTAAACACAATAACAAGATTCCTGTTAGGTCAGTCTTTGTATGTCCTTTCATGGAGGTTGATGGCCTATAAAGCAAATCTCAATTTATAGATTGTGGGGACATCACTTGTGTGAGAAAATATATTTGATTTTTATTATGTTCACATTTCACTGTATCCATCTTTATTTTTATTAGATAAATGAATAAATAACCTGAATTAAAGTCTATTTCGTGAAAAGGCAGGGGAAGGGGCAGTCCAGTGGCAAAGAAAATGACTTCTTGGGATAATCACTGATGACTTGAATACTGACCTGTTCAGAGGAAGTAGGGAATGCAAACCAACTGTAGACAAGCCAAGTCTGGCCCTTCGGTGTGTTTATGTTGCCCATGCAATGTTTTGTTTTTAATTCTGATTTTATGGTCAACATTTAAGGATTGGGAAATGTATACAAACATTCAGACAGCCACTTCTTTTGAAAAGCAGGCAGGTATGGCGTAATAGGGCTGACATCCTGCACAGTTTCAGCCACAGTAGACACTGGTGGAGGCTGCCCACTTCAGGGCAGGGGTGGGGCTCTGTTGTTGAGCAGCCCCACCCGCCCTGCTGCACCACTGACCCTTCTGCTGGGCCCCTGTGAGCGTTTGCCTTTCCAGCCGCCACTAAGGCCATATTGTATCAATAGATCACCAAGCAACACTTCGATACCGTGGGTGACTAGGCTCCCTGGGGTTACACCAAAGTCCTTACCATTGTGGATCCGGTTCCTGCGAAATTCTTATGTATTTGGTTTCCTGTCTTTTCAATAAGGAGATGCTTAGGAGTATTTTTTTATTTATTAAAAAAGTCCATCATAAGCTTTGCCAAACAAAATACACCACTCTTCTTCAGAGCTGCAGTTAATTTACTTTGGCTCATGTTCCCAGAGAGGAGAAACAGCACTGCACATGGCAGCTCGATCCGGCCAAGCTGAAGTCGTGCGGTACCTGGTACAAGACGGCGCTCAGGTAGAAGCTAAAGCTAAGGTATGTGCGATACATGACAGTGTTTGCTGTTAAGGAAAAACCCTTTGATTTTCATAAAACCTTTGAGTATATACATGCTGTCTTTCAAGAAGACTTTTTAAAAATGGTGAACAACCTCCAATAATGAAAGTCTCTACCCACGTGTAATAATATTATAAAAAAATCCTTTCCCTCCATATTTGTTCATTGAATTATTTAACAAAATTAAAAAGAACAAGAACTTGTGCCAGGAACTGTTCTTAGCACATTGCTAGTGCCTAAAAAATTAGGAACTGAATCTAAATACGGTTCAGGGCTCTTTGTACTCCACGGAGAAGGGCTTTTGTGCAAAGCTTCTAGAACAAACGCAATTTGGAGGTATCATTGAGTTCTGTTGGTTGACTTATACGTCAGCTGTAACAGCCACAAAGGGAAAAAGGGAATTCTTTTTCTGCACAAGTTGTAAAACCACAAACCCTGAGACTGAGATCAGAGCTGCTGTAGAGATCTTCCTGTCAGGGCTCAGGCTGCCTGTGGTCGGTCTGCTAGTTAGCCTCCAGTAGAAACCCAGTCATCTGCTACTGTCTGATGGATAGTTTGGTCATCAAAATGGCAGTTCAGGTCCAGAATCATAAATAAATGCATAAATACCTTAACCATTTAATTTCAACCTACAGTATATAAAGGTACAATTATTTGCCATTTATCGGCACAGTCTGCAGTTCCTAGTTTCAGGTTAAGTGAAAAAACCAAGGCATTTGTGAAACAATTTGAATACAGACTATTTCTAGACTTTTATGATTTTCCCCCAGTGTATTCAGCTGCCTCACCCATATCTGATTTGACCATAATTGCTCCCTATTAACCTTTACCTAGGCTTTCCAAAGTTTTCAACTTATTCCAAGGGAAAGTCAAAGCCTTTCCTTTCATACTCACATTTTATCTGTTAACACATGGCTTAATTGTGTAATTAAAGTAACTAGTACAAACTGGTAAAGTAACTAGTCTCAAACATACTAGGGCGGTAACAAACAACTTGGGCTTTGTAAGCACAGAATCCACAGGTAGGTACAAAGGCTGTGACATCCTAGGCAGCAGGCCAAGAGCCTCGAGTGTCCAGTGGACCACGGTGCCAGTCTGTGGATTTTACCAAGGATCTAGAGACAAAAGTCAGCAAACTTTTTCTGTAAAGGTCCTGATAGTAAATGTCTTAGGCTTTGCAGGATGCACTGTCTCTGTTGCAGCTACTCAACTCTGCCAGTATTGCACAAAAGCAGCTCTGGCGAAAACAGTGATCGACTATGTGCAAACAAATGGCCATGGCTGTGTTCCAACAAACCTTTATTTACAAAAACAGCAGCTGGATTTTGCCCCTGCACTGTAGGTTACTGACCCCTTATCTAGAGGATGTTGGTTAATCCACTGTTGGTTAAAAAGAATGTCTAAGAGAGGCCATAATCTTCTGTGGATTATAAGAAACCTTACATTTAAGACTGTTGTTAGTTACATATCAAACATCATGAGTAGGGAATGGTTTCACAAGCTGAAACTGAGGATAGGATTTCTACTTTTTATTTCATTAGGGAAGTAGTATATATAATGAGCCTGGCCTCCTCAGCCAGACTACCTGGGTTTGAATCTTGGGCCATCTTTTAGTAGCTGTGTAACATTGGCCAAGTTAATTAACATCTCTGTGCTACATTTTCCTTTCCAGAGTTCTCATATAGAAAATGGGAATAATGATTGTTATAATTCATAGGATTGTTATGAGGATTAATGAATTAATGTAGGTGGAGTGCTTCAAGCAGAGCCTGGGACTTAGTAGGTCTTCCATAAATGTGTGGCGGTGGTGGTGGCAGTAGGACAAGCATATGAGATTTTTCTTTGGCCTTATCTTTTTGTGCTTTCAATAGTCATCTTCTCTCCAACTCCTGCTATGCCTCCTACTGGTTGCATAGCCCTTCTTGCTTTGACATTGACCCTTATCCTATTACTCTTCCAAGACGGTGTCCTGTGTTCTATCCTCTTTTCTCCACCTTCCCTACTTAAAGGGTTTACCTGAACATTGTCACATTTCAGTAGAAAACTTCTACCTGGAGGGCTACCTCAGGGGATCTTTGGGCAAATTAGGAAAACATGCCCCTCCCACTTGGCATAAGGCCCTAAGGGTACAGGACTGGATGAGTGCCTCATGCCTTTGGGTGAATTGCAATAAGGTGGCTCTCCTCTCCAGGCGGATGCAGCCCACGCCAGGACGCACAACTTGGCAAACAGAGGGCGTCAGCCCCCGTTAGCCCTCTTGGCCAGGAGCCTTTGCACGGGTGTACCTGTGCAACAATGTACTGCCTTCCTCGCCCTCCACTTTTGACTATGGGAAGGCAGAACCGATGAAATAATTCATTCCACGTGAGGGCATAGTAACTGGCGGAGGGGTAATATCCTTCTTGGGTAAGTGAGCTGTACTGGGATACATTCCCTCATCTCCCAAAAAAGGGGTCATTAGAGGTTAAAAATTGATTATGGCAGGTGGTGATGGGGATAATTTATAAATAGAACTGCTTTTCACAGTTTCATACTGATAGGTTGCCCCCATGGGTATTTAAGGAGTTTAGATCCACCATCTCCACATTTCTGAACCTTGAAGAAAAAGATAAATGAGATTATTTTTAGCATTGCATCAAAGAGTTGAATGTACCTCTGACATCAATCAGCTAATGCTCCCTGAATTTTTCATAATGACACCACTGTTTTCTCAGCTCATCAGCTTTGCATTTCTGCCTTCAGGATGACCAAACCCCACTCCACATTTCAGCCCGACTGGGGAAGGCAGATATAGTACAACAGCTGTTGCAGCAAGGAGCGTCTCCAAATGCAGCCACGACTTCTGGGTACACCCCACTTCACCTTTCAGCCCGAGAGGGTCACGAGGATGTCGCCGCATTCCTTTTGGATCATGGAGCATCTTTATCTATAACAACAAAGGTATGAAAGCGAGCCTCGGAAGCCTGCTGTGTCTCCCAAAATACATCCTCCTTACATCTCCCAGCACAGCAAAGCAGTAGGCGCAGAAGCTGCATAACAGCATCTGTCCTTGGGATCCCGGGGTTGTCATTAACACAGCCAGCAAAACATTGGTGTGGGGGAGGGTAGTTGTGTATATTTTGTGGGGGTTTTTATCTTAAGTTTTTCAGTACATTATCTTCTAATGAAACCTTATTGATATCTAGAGTCAGAGATTTCTTGAAAGTTATTTGATAGACTTAAATGGTAGTTTAAAAACACAGCTACAGATTTCTCTTGCTAAGGCCAAGTACACAAACCACATTATCACAGCTCAGTGTTTGAAAGTGAATACTTTCAAATCAGGAGGTTTGGGTTTCTTGGGTTGTTTTTATTTTGCTGTTCTTTTTGTTATCATTATTGTTATCTGATCTATGGTTTGATTTTTTTTAGTGTCAGCTCTGATGTCTTAGAGTAATACCCTAGCGTACAGTTGCTCTGCATGTGCGGGATGCAACATGTGGAGCTCATTTTTCTTGTGATACTACATAAACCCGGCAAGTGTGATAGCAAGGTGAATTGGCCTGTGGCATGTCTTAAAAAGCTAGTATTGCATTCTTTTATTTGGATGCAGATAAGAAGGATTAATGTGTAATCAATACAAAAGATAATTACAAATACTTAGAGAACTGAATAAAACTTCAGACTTCATCTCCTGTGATTTTTGGGGGGCTCTTCTGTAGAGTTAAGATGCAAGTTCGTGAATCTCATTTAATATGTGAAACAAAATAATGAGTGATGAAGTCGTGAGTGTCCAGACATTTCACCGTATTGGCTACCCATTGCCTCTAGTTTGCTGTAGTCTCATGGTGTCAAATGTGTTGATGACCCTCCATTCCCTGACTTGTACTTGGGTCCCTCCCTCATGGTGCATGCTGACTGACTGGTTGATACCTAAATCCTTGCAGCAGTTGGCAGCGTGGGAGACCAGCCACTCAACTCTCAGCACCTAATTTTTCATATCTGTCCATGTGTCATTATTCAGTTCACCTGTGGAGTAAGTGTCACTGTTCTAGAACCACATTATTATTCAGTTCACCTATAGTGGCAAAGGGGAGAAAATTTCTGACTCCTACTCCTGAAGACTGAAGCAGACATAAGGATACATGTGTACATGGGGAAGTAGGGAAAAGGGAAGAGAAAGTGTCCAGTTTGGTGATGTGAGGTTGTGACGTCCACACTTGCCCTGGATTTTCCCAAGCTCTCCACATTGGGTCCAGGACCTTGTAACTTATTCTTCTCACAATATGAAACCCCAAAACAGCCCTGGAATAAGCCCCAGATCCAGCTCCCCAACTTCATCCTGGCAAGATACCTGGTTACTTCCAGAATTAATGGTATGTCATGGCTCAGCCAGCAGAGGGAAAAGGTTAGGTATCCTGGCATGTTCTGCTCATCTCTATTGATAAGGGGACTCTTTAACTCTTAGCTGTGAGTCTTGGTCCTTAAAGGCAGACTTAACTGCTCATCATCGTTAGAATAATTCATCGGTCACAGAAAAGCGTGCCCTTATATCATTTCTATCGCTCATTAATTTTCTGTTTCTTTTTTCAGAAAGGATTTACTCCCCTTCATGTGGCAGCAAAATATGGGAAGCTTGAAGTAGCCAACCTCCTGCTACAGAAAAGCGCGTCCCCAGACGCTGCTGGGAAGGTAGGAGGTCATGGGCCACCTCCATGCATTTGCTAATGTTTCCCAACAGCCACCCAAACTATAACTGCACCATAGTTAAGTCCCACTAGGAGAAAAACACTTGGGAAGTAGGAGGCGAATACTGGGGTCCAAGTATTATGGAAACTGGAACGTAAACTACGCTCTGTGTTGTATCCAATCTAATCCCATTTCCTCAATCTAGGCCTCTCACGTTAAGACCCCTTTGACACTGGTTGTTGTTTCTGCACGTGTTTTCAGAGCGGGCTAACCCCACTGCATGTAGCTGCACATTACGATAATCAGAAAGTGGCACTTCTGCTTTTGGACCAAGGAGCCTCACCTCACACGGCGGCAAAGGTATCTATAATTCCACAGCCCACAGGGACTGACAGGCAGGTCCATCGGTCTCCGCATTATGTCCACGTTGGCTTCATCCGGAGCACTTGCCTAGATTAGGCACCCCAGAAACATCACAGAAATAAAAGCACCTCAGGAAATGTGTGCCTTCCATGATTTAGTCAACTAATGTGGTGGATGCTCAGTAAATATGTGCTGTCAACTGATTTTCTCTAACAGTCCAGGACGTCCTGGAGCTGGGGAGGAAGAGGAGTTGGAATGCTCTGTAGCGAGATTAAACCCATAAGCACAGCTGGAGGGAATAGGAAAGTTCTGACTCGTCAGAATTGCCGAACGTGCCACATTTTCCCAGCCATAAGACGTTGCCTTCAAGTTGTTTATTTGTGTTTAATAAAATAGATTGGGAGGTTCTAGGTATGTGTTTTTATTATCGCTAAGGAGAATCTTTATCCTTAGGGCATATTTGACCAGTACATAACTTAGATTTCTGAGGAAAGAGATAAACGGAGCATTCAGCTACCTTATTATTCTGGTTTTCTGACTTGAGAGGCAAATAGTGAAGAAAGGTTTACTTAAAGACAGGTTAAGAGAGTGCTGTTGGTTTAATGAGTTCTCTGTTGTTGGGCAGGCGGCTCTGGCCAGAGGACACTGAAGTGATACAAACCACAATTTCAAGGTTTCCCAGTTTTTTTTTTTTTTAGTAAATACCATTGGCTGAAGAACACTTTAGCATACCTAATGCATTCATTTACTATTATTTTGTTATTTATTATTATTATTTAATGGTAAATCTTTGATTTACTATTCCATTTTGGGGCAGCTTCAGTGCTCTTCTTTAAACCTGATGTTTAGATCAAATCAGTTGTATATGCAGATCAATGAACATGGGCCATTCTAGATTACTTTAGATACTTTAAGAGAGAAAGTTTCAGTATAAAGTTTTTTATATATCCTCTAGAGAGCATGTTGTCTTTGACAGGCATTTCTCCTCGGAGCCTTTCAATCATTTCCTGCCCGGTCCTCCCCGGAATTGTAGCCAGTGAAATCTACAATTCAAAACCAGACTCCCAAACCTGCTTTTTATCTAAATGCGGCTTCCCCCCTGATCATTTCTGACCCTGACAAACATTTTTTCTACCATAAAACCATGCCTTGACTTAATAAAACTTTATCTTAAAAAAAAAAAAAAAAGACATAGCAGCATTAGTCACAATAGCAAAAAGGTAGAAAAAGCCCCGAATATCCACTGATGGATGAATGGATAAATAAAATGTACACGTACACACACACACACACACACACATGCACACACAGTGGAATATTAAACTTGAAAAGGGAGGTAATTCTGACACACGCTATATATGGATGAAACTTGTAGACATTGAGCTAAATAAAATAAGCCAGTTACCTAAGGGCAAATATTGTATGATTCTGCTTACATGAGGTAAGTAGAGTAGTCAAGTCCATAGAGACAGAGATAGGATGGCGGTTGGTAGGGGGAATGGGACTGGGGAGTTAGTGTTTAATGGGTACAGAGTCTCAGTTTGGGAAGGTGGGAAAGTTCTGGAGATGCATGGTGCTGATGGAGAACAATGCAAATGTACAGCACTTACTGCTCCTGACTTGTATACTTAAAAATGCTATAAATGGGAAATTTTGTTGTGTGTATTTTGCCATAATTTTGAAGAGAAAATTTTGTAATAGAATTTAATGGTTGTCCATTTTATTTCAGTTTATTTTTATCCTGTGCATGTGGGCTACTTATCTTACATATAAGTAATCCCAGGCTCTTGGTAGGCAACCAGTAAATAATTAGTAAGTGAACTATTCTTTCCTCACATGAAAGTAATAATTTTGGCACAACTAGTGCCAAGCAGTGTAGAATTGACAAAAGTTGTAAAATAATAAGTGTAACAAAATAAGTACAATCTGCTTTTCTATCCACAGATAACTCTTCAACAGGGCAGTAGTGGGTGTATTTGCAGTTGTTTTCCAGCTTTGTATTTGTCAAACAAGGCTTAGTATTTACGGTTCTATATCTGCAAAACCTCTTCTCAAAGAGTTGGAAAGAAATCCTTTAAATAATTCTTTATAATATCCCATTAGCCTTAGGCATATCTCTTATAGTCAATTAAACACTGGCTTTTCTAATGGGGCACCGGTTCTCATTCCCATAGCGCGATTGCCTCCATAAGTGCCTGGGTAATGCCATCTGTGGCCCATGTCCGCCCATCCCCAACTTCTGCAGCAGTGGTACTGGTCAGAGATGTTTCTAGACTAGTCCTGAGCAAAGGCAGTTAGGAATTGGCCCTATCTGGTAGCAAAAAAGCCCGAGCTACAGCAATTCAGGCTGATAAGGCTCCATTTTTCTCATGGCCTAAACAGTCAGGAGGCAGTTGTTGATGTTGGTTCAGTGTTTCTAGGGTGTTGAAGCAAGTTCTCCGTGACTCATTTTTGCCTTTCCCTCCAGAGACTGTTGAAGTTCAGCCTGTCAGGTCCCCAGAAAGCAAAGGCTGAAGGGAAAGTCAGAACAACAGGGCTTTCCCGACGCTCCACCGAGCCACCTTTCCCTTACATCTCATTGGCCACTTCTGTCTGCAAGGGAAGTTGGGAAATGTAGTTCTTCAGCTGAGCACATTCCCAGAGGTTCTTTTACTGAAGACGGAGACAGAATGGGTACAGAGTAGGCGGTCTCCCGCCTTTACTCCACGGAAGCCCAAGCATTCCTGAATCCTGGCAGTGGTGAGAAGTAAGGGACAGAGTTTCCATAAAGCATGATTACTATATGGATGTAGCAGCAGCAACCTCAATGTTAACCCTCCGCTACTCATATCCTTTGTCCTTTTTCTCAGAATATGTGATGCCTTTTTCTTACCCTTTCTTCTCTTTTTAAAAATTGCCAATTTATTTTCTTACTCATACATGTTCTAAAAACATGATGGGATTTTAGGTACATGGGCGCTGCAAAGTAGATGGGCTGCTATAATCCATTTTAGCCAGATCTGTTTCCCGAGGCAGGACACTGTGCTATTAACAGGATTGGCCTGAGTTCAGGCATGACCTAGATGCTAATTGTATAACAGATAGTGAGCCTTAACTTACTATTTGTCAGATTTCTCTTCTATAAAATATACGTATCTATTGATATGGGTCAGTAGGTTTGTGAAAGTTCTTGGAAAAAACAGAAAGTATGATTTAAATATCATATTACTTTTGATCATTTTAAATTGCATTTGCTTTTATTTTCATTGTGAAACGCAAAAGCACACATGGCAAGCACTTTGTCCTCTATATCAAGAGGAACAATATATAGAGATTAAGATTATTCTACAGTTGAATCTCCCACTATTTTGTCTTCAGAGATGCATCTGCCTTTCTTAGTGTGATAAGTGAGAATCATTTTACTTCTCAGAAAATAGAAAGAACTTAGAAATTTTCAAATATTCCATCATAGGTCTGAAGATAAATCATTTTGTTTATTATTTGAAAATATTTTCAAGTCTTTCTGAGATTACCTTTGCATTCTGAAATAATACCATGGGTTGGTTTCCCCTTGCTTTATACTTTTCTTGATGTCTCAGTTAAGGAGCTCAGGATGAATCCCTAAGCAGTAGGGAATAACTTGTCTGAAGTTGACATGCGTTACAGAGATACTAGAGCTTCTCTTGATAAATATTTTTTAGGACCTAGGATGTTGTGGTAGAATTAGAAGTAATCAAGAAGATTGTCATGTGTGAGAAGATCTTGAGCTGCCTTACCTTGGTTAGGGGTTGAGAAGTGATTAACTTATAAAAGCAAAAACGGATAAGATGCATGATAAGAAGCTAAGTCCTGACTTTATCTCGCCTTTACCACTCTAATAATTAGCGTTAGACATATTGACTAGTATTTTCTATTTTAGCACTGCTTTGTGAATCTTCTCTTTTATACGGCAGTGTGGAGGGGTGGTGAAACAGCCCACCCACTCCGGTCACTCACCATACAGTTGGGCTCAGTCCAGAGCTCTGCACTGGGCTCTGTAGGTGTTGGTCTCTGAAGGATGTGTCCCAGCAGAATGCCAAATATTTGTCAGGGCATCTGGGGTTTCCAGATGGCAACAGGTCAAAATTAAAACAGGAATATAAAATCTTCTTCTACCCTGGATCATCCAGTTTGGTAGAGGCTGGTTTCAGAAGAGTCTAGAAGTGACATTTCCACTTTCATGAGTTGGTATCCAATAGTCTAATAAATCCTCTCCAGTTGATTACAGAAAGAGAGTTTGTCAAGTGAGAAATGCTATTGGACTAGAACATGCAAGTGAATTCAGTGTGAGGGTTATTGTAGCAGGATGGCTGGTCAACGTGCAGCAACCGCCACAGCCCTCCGTGTTGTTTCTGGGCCTTCCACGTGGCTCAGAAAGATTGTGACTGTTGCATTGTCCAAATTTGGATGATTTTCCCAAATATAAATTTTCAGATTCTATTTTCTCTCTCTAAACCCTCCTGTCTGTAGAAAAAAAATAATTCTAATTTGTCATTGGCATATTTTAAATAGTTGGGTTCATGTCCATGTCAAAATGTAATCTTGCATTTCCTTTAAATGACTGTGAACCAGGGTAAGGTCCCCCTAAAACTCTTTCTCAGGGCAGGAGACTCTGAAGGCTCCTAAGACACGCTAATTAACAGTTTATCAAAGGAATTTTGGTTGTGTTTATCTGAGCATCAAGGGTCAGCCTCAAGAAGGATGCCAGAATGTTCTGAAAGCTGTAGTATACTTGATTCAAATTCTGAAGGTTCCCTTCTTTATTTAATCAATATGTGCCAGTTGTTATGAGGCATTAAAGATACAAAGACAAATATGACACAATTTGTGAATGTATATTTTAGTAGGAAGAGATATATAAACAAAAAGGTGCCACCACATGTCCCCATACTTTGATTAGAGTCAGGCTGGGGAGGTGGGCATTGAGGTTTGGGAGGTGGGGAGAGGTCAAAGACTTGATGGAGGGGGTGACCCTTGAGCTGAGTTTCCAGCTGATAGAGCGGGCCCCTGGGCGTGCTGGGGAAAAGAATTCTTGGCAGGGTAAGGCAAGACAGAGAAACATGAGACAGTATGAGGCACTGTCCCTCTGTTTGAGGGACCTGCAGGATGACCAGCCTAGTGCAAGTACAGCATAATCCCTGGAGTTTCGTGAAAAAGAAAATTACAGTGGCAAATTAGAGCAGATTATAGTGTCCTGACTGTGATGAAAATTAAAACTTTCCATTTGTAAGCAGTAGATGGCCATTCAAGGGATTTTTTAAATGAAATAATGAATGGCTCTGAATGTGCCCCAGTGATACTGTATTGTTTGTTGTTTCCTAGTAGAGGTTCCTCCTCTCCTCAATAAAGCAAATAATTATTGAGCACCTTCTAAGTAAACTACATGTAAAAAGAAAATCTATATTCCTTTTGGAAAACGAATAGTACTCTCTTTCACTAAAATGTCTACATTAAATCATGTTTTCCCTAGTTAGGAAGACAGGAGACACAAAGGCAATATATTAATGGCCCCACTTGGTTTATCAGTGTTTGCTTACTTAATCATGATTTTTTAAACAATCAGAGAAAGCCATTAGAAAGGGAATTTTTTTTTGCTATTTGATAATGCACTGTACACATTTTTATCTTGTTACCGGGCGTGTGACCAAGTGATTCGTGTTGACAGAATGGTTATACACCACTGCACATCGCTGCCAAAAAGAACCAGATGGACATAGCGACCACTCTGCTGGAATATGGTGCTGATGCCAACGCAGTTACCCGGCAAGGAATTGCTTCCGTCCATCTTGCAGCTCAGGAAGGGCACGTGGACATGGTGTCACTGCTCCTCAGTCGAAATGCTAACGTGAACCTGAGCAATAAGGTAACCTCTTTTTTTTTCTTGACAAAGCATACAACACAACAAAACCTCACCCCTCAGAAAGGTCATTAAGGATTCGTGAAAAATCTGGATCAAATAGAACGTGTAAAGTGTAATATTGCACAAAGATGTTTACCAAAGTGTTATTTATCATAGCAAAAATGTGGAAACAATCTGTTTAAACAATATGAGAATGGTAAATAATTTAGTCATACAATTGAGTCTACGTGTATGTGACTCTATACAAAAAACCGTAAAAATGAGGTCCTCAAAGTTTTTAAAGTAACATTTAAAAAACTGTTATAATGTTAATTCAAGGGGCAACGTTGTTACTTTACCAGAACATAGCAAATAAGAAGTTCCAAATGGTAGCCTGTTGCTTTATTCCACAAACATTTTTGGCGGATCCTATTCCTTACCTGTCCAGTTTTAAGTCCTGGGTTACAAAGAGAAATTAGAAACATGACTGCCTTCAGAGAGTTCATTTTAATAACAAAAATTTGGAGTAGCTACTTTATAGAATAGATGGGAAAAGTCGGTAGCTTACAAGTCTAGTCTTTGCATGTAAATTTGCAGTTCCGAAGGAACTTGAGAAGACTGTTCCCTAAGCTTTTCAAACACCCCTGGCCTCATCTTTGAAATCCCCATGATTAATGAAGAAAGGACGAGTTTTGCCAAGCAAAGTAAAAGTTTAGCCCACAATGGACCAGAAACATGTTCATGAAGTTACTGCCTCTCATTGCATACATGGAATTTGGGTAGGCTGAATTGCTTAAGAGCTGCCCAAAACACAGGTGCGATGTTTCTAAGTCTTCAGATGACAAGAAACCTGTTCGGATAACATATAACCACCAAGTTATGCCACCTCTCTGAGCCTCAGTTTCCTTCTGTAGTAAATGGAGATAACAATACTTACTCCACAGAGATGTCATGAGAATTAACTGAGATAATGTTCAGCACTTTCTTTTAAGTAGAAAAATAATAGTTGTCTTAATTTTGGAGTTTTCATAATTTTGGAAAAAGGATACTCTGTGCTAATCTGAATTCCCAAGGCTATAATTTAACAAATTCTGTTGACCAAAAGACATACATAGGAGACCTGACAAACATTTTTTCCATTTTAGCATTTTAAAAATCTTTTTTTTATATACTGACTTGATTTTCTCATACCTTTCTTTTTAGTCATTCCTTTTAGGAAATGCATGTGTCAGCATTTATAAGAATCACAAAGAGGTTTCAAATAATCATTATAATTAGGAGGTGTTTGAGTTTTTAAATTTTCTACCACTTATATACCAGTTTATAGACTAGCCTTTTAATAGTTTACTACAAACTTCAACTTGTCTTAATGATGAAGAGCACCTTGCCTTTCTCAAATTAATGCACACTCTGTCATCTGCTAGAGTATATTTTCTCTTGTGAGCCTACAATACTGTATTTCATCAATTCTGCCAGAGATAATATAGTAGCTTAACAACTGGTTCAAAATTGAACATTTTCAGGAGGTTTGATGCCAAGCTAACATGTGACTGACTTTTTTCTTCTTTAAAATCCTGCAGTCAACTGGTGCAACATATACCCAGCTTTAAATTTACCTTAAACTCATAGAACATTTTTAGATGGAAAATACTTTATTTAAGAAAAAAAAATTCAGTGTTTGCTTTAGTAGTCTAGAAATTAGCAAAGAGAATTCTGAAGACCAAAAGACATACATAGTAAACCAGGGAAGTCTGGAAATTTCTGGCCACCTTCCTGAATAAATTATACAAAAACAGAGGTATTTCTAAAGAAATTTTATAGGATCAGCTGGCTTCCTGTCAGCACACTGTATTTAAGGAACTTCCAAGAACTTCACATTACCTAGAAACTATCTAATAAGAAGGCATTCATAAATCTTTTCTCAGTTGTCACTTTCTGCATAAAGTGCTGAATATGCCCCGATGTGAAAACAGAAAAGCAGCAAAATTTTTATTATTCAATAAGGACCTCTGTGACAGTTTTTCTGTAAGTTTTTCCTGCATGGCCAGTGTTTCAAGCATCAGCTAGTCCCTGTTCCCACCACCCATCTTCCATTGCCCCCTCCCACCTTCCCAGTGAACACTACATTTTATTTCTTTGGTAAAAAATAATCGCTAAATGAAAGATTTAGCTGAGCGCAGTGACTCATACCTGTAATCCCGGGACTTTGGGAGGTCGAGGCAGGAGGATCACTTGAGGCCAGGAGATCGAGACCAGCCTGAACAATACAGAAAGAGGAAAGACCCTGCCTCTACAAAAAAAAAAAAATAGAAAAATTAGCCAGGCATGGTGGTGCATGCCTGTAGTCCCAGCTGCATGGGAGACTGAGGTAGGAGGATCGCTTGAACTCAGGAGTTTGAGGTTGCTGTGAGCTGTGCTGATGCTACTGTACTCCAGCCTGGGCAACAGAGGGGAGGGAGGAAAAAAAAGGCTAAAGAAAAGATCTAGCTTTCATGAAAATTTATGTTGAGCTAAACACTTCATTGTTTTTACTTTTTTTCTTTACTAGTAACCAACAGTTCCCCAGTAGTTTCAAGGAAAAATGATCATGAACCTCAAGTTTCTGTTAAAATGCTAGTGTTTGATTTCATTCCACTTTGTTTTTGATGTTCCTATCAAAACCCACATAGATTTTGCAGACCACAAATAGCTATATTTTTCATTAATATACAGCTAAAAGAATATTAAACAGAGCTGTTGCTATTCTAAGTTCGTGTTCTTTGTTTCAAATACATGCTATTTTAGAAATGAGCAATGGTCAAAACCCCCTAAAAGATTAACAGGTAACTTCTGAACACAAAAAGGCTGTTGCGACCTACAAATTTTTATATATCTTTTTAATCCAAACCATAAATATAAAAGTAAAATTTCATTTATGTACTTTATCCTGTTTCACCTAAAAAAAATTTGCTTTTCCTCTGATTTAATCAAATAATAGGTGGATTAAATATTAGATGCTAGACACAGGTTATATAAAGATCAAAAATACATTACTTACCTCAACCAGCTCACAGTGGTTTGAGGAAGACAGACAAGAAAACAGAGTTTAAATGCAAATTATGATGCCCTTAAAAGAGGTGAGCACGTGGAAGGTATGCACATAAATGTAGTGATTTGGGCCTTCCACGAGACAGGGAAAGAGAGAAGCCAAAGAAGCCGGAAGTGAGTCCCTGCAGAGAGTGCGTGAACCGTGCAAGCAGCACACACACGAACAGGGGAGCATGAGAGAGGAAAGCAGGCGCCCAGCGCACGTTTCTCAGTCTTTGCTGAGAGGCACTCAGTAAAGTATCCTCAGAGTGTTGAAAAATCTCAAACTTAGAATAGGTGACCATGACACTTTCACAAAATGTTATGGCTGAAAATGTTATTTCCTCCAAAGTAGGACAGGGAACATTGTTCCGTGATGATGTCAGTGTTTGGGTGGTGCCAATTTTGGCTCTGGATTGTTTTTCTTGGATTGCAAGTGAGTGCATCAGTCCTCCTTTTTACATTTCCCCTTTATTCAGTTTGAGCGAGCTTCTTCCGAAATTCTATAAACATTATGAAAAATTCACCAGCGAATGACTCTTTCTTAATCCTATAATTTCTCTGATGGAATGGCAACCCATAAAAAAATAATGTTCCACATCTAGAGGGTTCTGTGCCCTTCCCAAAGCTGACTCTGATTCCCTCCTTTCCTCTGATGAATAGGACAGGCTGGTGTTCTCATTGCACAGATGCTAGGGGAGGAGACGGGAGGCCTCCAGGATTAAGACATGAAGTTCTGTGTTCATAATGGATGAAAGACAAGAATCTGAAAGCACTTATGCCAACTCACTTTCTCTTCAATATTACTTATGGGGGGTGCGGGGGGAAGGCTTTACAATTGCAGAAGTTTTTTAAACCAGAGTATAAGCTTAGTGATTTTTTTTTCTTGGTCATGAGAACAACCATGTGTTCTGCAAATTCTCTGGTAGAGTCAGTTTCAAATACTGTATTCAGTCTTGTTGAACCATCTAAATGGCCTGGAAATTCTTATGATCTAGCATTAACATTACATTTCACAGGTGATCTGTCCTACCCACAAGCAACATACAGAAAAAATTTATCAGACCTTGGGTATTAAAATGGAGAAAGTATTATCATTACATGTCAGGATTCACTTTGTAAACAGATGTTATTTTAATAATTTTTGCTAAAGTTAATGCCATTGGTAATGTATTAAAACTCTTGCATAATTCTGTAAAAGTCTTGAATTTTTAAAAATGAACACCGAAATGTATAGGGGTAAAATGATACAATGTCTAGATTTGCTTTAAAACACTGCCACAAAGAAATAAATGAAAAGAAAAAGAGGGATGGATAAAGCAATTATAGCAAAATCTTGATAACTGCTAAGTCTCTGATGCGTATCCATTCCCTTCACTTTAGCATACGCTTAAAATTTGTCATCAAGCCTGCAAATGGCAATGTTGCCACAGTGCTAGCGCAGTATGGTATGGAAGCTTATTCTATAGATTTTTTTTAAACATAGAAATTCTAGGCTTATTATCCTAGAATTCACAAATTGTTTTTCAAACATGTACTATATTTCTTCCGGTAAGATGACTGTGCACTTTGAACCTTTTGCAGAGTGGCCTGACCCCACTGCATTTGGCTGCTCAAGAAGACAGAGTGAATGTGGCCGAAGTCCTCGTAAACCAAGGGGCTCATGTGGACGCCCAGACAAAGGTAGGGAGAGAAACGTTCCCTCTCTTTCCCATACAAAAAAAATGTGTCCATACAAAGTGCCACTTGGTAACTCCTGTATAGAAGCAACTACAATTGTATAGGGGGAAAAATCCCTTCAGTCAAACATATTTGTGCAAGTGACACCAAAGTCTCTGGTTGTAGCATCCCAGATACTTTCGTCTCGAGGGGCCTGAGCACTTTATCCCAGCCGCGCACCAACATCCCCGTGTTAACACTGTTTATCCTCCTCACAACAGACAAGTCCTTCAGGGGCGGAGTGGGAAAGTTTGTGCCTTTCTTCGTTTTTGTGACTGATTGTTAAAAATGCAGATAAATCAACAGATAGAAAAATTTGTCAGTAATTTGTGACCACTAACTTTGTTCAGCATGATTTATAAAAAAGGATAAATTAAGGTTTATTCAATTATTACTCACCTGCTAAATTCCTTATGGTCTGTGTGGTGGTGCATGCTCGCTCGCTCTCTCTCTCTCTCTCTCTCTCTCTCTCTCTCTCTCTCTCAGACAAAATAGCTCTCTTTTCAAAAGGAAAAATTTACCAATTAATCTCATATAATGCCACAATTCAAACACAGATAAGAAAAATCAGGCCAGGCGAGGTGGCTCACACCTATAATCCTAGCACTTTGGGAAGCTGAGGCAACAAGATCACTTGAGGCCAAGAGTTTGAGACCAGCCTGAGCAACATAGTGAGACCTCATCTCTACCAAAATAGAAAAATTAGCAAGGCATGGTGGTGCTCACCTGTGGTCCCAACCACTCAGGAGGCTGAGACAGACAGATCACTTGAGCCCAGGAATTTGAGGTTGCTGTGAGCTGTGATGAAATCACTGTACTCTAGCCTGGGCAACAGAGCGATACCCTGTCTCAGGGAAAAAGAAAAAAAGACAAACACAGATAAGAAAAATGGGTATTTTCTGTCATAATCAAATATATTAATTTTCATGTCTCTGAACATTTTCTTTAGATGTTTAATTTTATCTCTCCATATCAGATTTGTTGTCTACTCTAAAATGTGTTCTTTCTTCCTATATGTCATGTTTGACACAAAAAAGAATGTTTATTACCTATTATATTGTGAATAAAAACACTTTTGCATATAATATAGACAGGTTCTTAGGTGTGTGGACATATTGAAGATGTTAACAATACAGAAGTATCACCGAAAATTAGCCGGGTAACAAGGTATTGCAGACATCAAAATCAGACTAAATTTAGCTTATTTTCTTTATGTTGTTTGAACACTTTCATCAAGAAAGAATTCTCTACTTTGGACATTTTTAATTTCATGGTAAATATATTCACTTAGTATTGTTTTATTGACATGCGTATATACACACACGAAGACATAAACACATTATCTCTCCTTTTATAGATATAAAATTCTAGAAGGCAAAGACTGGGTCAAGTCTCTCAATATTTTTGTGCCCCGACAGAACCAAGTCATGCACCAAAATTGAGCTGGGAAGTGTGGCAGTGATTCTCAGCACCAGCTGGGGGAGGAGAGAAGACAGTACCTTCCTCCTTTGTTCTCCATTTGCACCCAAAACCCCTTGGCGTAAGAATCTCAGGTCTCTACCAGGGCTTCTTCCTGACCCAGCCCAACTCAGATCACAGTCAGTAATCATTTTTGTACTGGGCATAGTATTTTGCATGTACCTTTTCCTGCCCTTTACAAATGAGGCGGAGCATCCACTTCAGAAAGCGTGGCTCTGTCTCTTACACATTCTGTTCCTTTCCTTTTTCTTCTCAGCAAAGATCACAGCCACCAAAAGGAAATGAAGCTGTGACTGCCCCATAATTAGAGTAGAGCGGAAGTGCAAAGAGATGGGTTGCTTGCACTTGCTGCTTAACTTTGCAAATAAGGAGTTTTTTGTATCCCATGAACTTTCAAATTCTCACTGGTAAAGAAGATAGTCCCAAGCAGCCTACAGGTGGGATATATGCTATTCCATTCATTGGCTTAAACTAAAAAATAATAATGAAAATATCAAGGCCTCTCTTCTCTTGTAAGGAAAAGACTAGAAAATACTGGTAACAACTTTTGCAGTCCTCCCCCTGGTTTGCTGACCCCCTCTTCATTTGAAGTCCACCGAGTCACTTCAGACTAAATTATGCCAGGGGGGTCAATAATCGGTGTTGCCTGGCTAAGGTGAAGCCACTGCTCTTGCTTTTTAAAAGGAAAATTTCCTCAAGCATTTTATTTAGACCTCCCCTAAATGGGTTTGATTCTCAGAGGGTGCTAATTAGAGAATTAATAGTTACATTGGATTTAAGTGTGTGTAAAAACATAAAAAGCTTTGAGAGCTTATTTGATACTTACTCATTTCACATTCATTTATAGATCTCCTACTATTTGCCAAATTATTACCTGGGTGATATACCCCTTATCCTCATAGAATTCATAATATAGAGTGGAAAAAAAATTAGTAATAACAATAATAATAAAATAGCAAAATTTATGACCCATATTCTCTGTGCCAGGTACTGTCCTAAGTGCCTTATATTTATTAATTTTTTTAAATCCTTACAACTACCCAGTGAGGTTGATAAAATTAGTATCCCTGCTTTACAGATGAGGAAACTGAGGCATAAAAAATGAATTATTTGCATAAAGTCCCATAGCTAATTAGTACAACGCCTGATTTTGAATGTGCGTGTGTGTATAAATAATTTTAGAGATATAGGTAATAAGTGAGTTTTTTACAAGGTAGAGAGGATAGAGGGGAACTATAGCTGAGCAAAAAAATGAGGATCATCTCCTGAGATATTGCTGGAATATTAAGAAGATCTCAGGGGGTCTTAATGTACCAGGCTGAGCAATTCAGCTTTTGCCCATTTGCACTGGGAAACCACTAAAGGTTTAAGCATGAGAGCGGTAAGATTAGCAATCTGGCTTACAAAGATCCTGGGAAACAGAGCAAAGAACAAGTTGATAAAGAGCTTGGAAAAGGGGCAGTTATGCTATTGCTGAGGAGTCCTGGTGAAGAATAAAGACCTTGACTAAGCAGGAGACGGGAAGTTAAGGAACAGGGGAAACATTTAAGAAATACTTAAAGATAGACAAAGAGTGAAGACTTGAAGACCATGTGTATAGGGAGACTGAGGAAAAGTGAGAAATTCAGGATGAACCTAAGGACCTGGCCTGTGTGACTGGTGATCGCACGAACCATCAATGAGGCCAGGAATAGAGGAAGGGAAGCCAGCTGGGGAAGAAGGACGGTGACGTCTGCGTTGGGTGTGTTGAGTTGGGGATTACTTAGGGGCCATCCAGGTAGGAAAACCCAATAAATGACTCACATACTGATCCAGGACGTAGGAAGGAGGGCTGGACTTGAGTCCGGACTTGGGACTCATCGGAATAAAGGCAGTGGTTGACATCGTGAGGGTAGATGTACATGATCGTTGAGGAACAGTGTGGAGCAAACCAAAGACAAAGTTCTGGGGACCAGCGGCATTTCACAGTGGCTGGAGGAGCGGGAAGAGGGCCTCTCTGAGGGTAGCAGGAAAATCGGGAAAGAACATGACATGGATCCTTAGGGATGAAATACCGATAAGGGGAGTGTTTGAGGTAAGAGGCTGCAAGCACATGCACTGGATTGGCACTTAGGGTGTTAGAAAGCAGTTTCCCTAGAGCAGGCGAGACAGGGTGATGTGGCGAGGGTGGGAGGGAAACAGCGAATGAAGATGATTTTTTCCAAGAAGCTTAGTTTGGAGAGGATGGAGACTTAGAAAAAAAGGAGAAACATTCGAAAGAGGTTGGAAACTTATAAATATGTCCGTAAGCTGAGAGAAAGGTGCCAGAAATCAGGAAGGAGGTTAACGAAGTTTTAAGGGGTGACACAAGAGGGGTACGCAGGGCTAGGTTAGAAATGACTCCTATCATTTCTCCTGTCATTGCAAAAATGTTCTTACATGATCTTTGACTCCTCCCATACTCAGGGTTCCCCCACTCCACTTTATTCCACACTGGTTTTGGAAGTGAATGATAAAGCAAAAAAAAAAAAAAAAATGGGGAAAATATTGTCAATTGTTCTTTTGCTTTCAGTGTTATGAGAATTTCAACTATACTTCCTTCAGGAAATGAAATACTGGGAGTTTATTTTCAGAGCATTTATTTTCTAAAGGAAAAATGCCCGAGCCATGCATTGTGGTGTGCGTCCGTAGCCCCAGCTACTCAGGAGACTTAGGCAGGAGGATCACTTGAGCCCAGGAGTTCAAGGCCAGCCTGGGCAACAAAGTGAGATGCTATCTCAAAAAAAAAAAAAAAAAAAAAAAAAAAAAAAGCCTATTATTACTAACTGCACTTTTACGATCTCAATTCTTAATAGTTATACTGTCCTGAAACTATGAAAAAGATATTTATAGAAACATCTTACAGTCTTCTGTGGATCTTTACCTGCCATATTATCAAGTAATATTTAGTGTGATGTATGTAATGGGACAATCGAAAGATAATCTTTAAAACAACATCAACACATAAAAATTGTTTAAAAATTTTTTTAACTGAAATAAACAAAATCAGGAAGTGCTGTGGGTAGGTGTGTTCCCTGAGGAAGACTATGCCAAGTTCAGGAAAGGCCAAGACTGACTTCTAGAGGGCCACAGATTTCCTGCTCCCTCTCTCTTAATCCCTGTTGTGTGGGGAGGCACCTAACTTCTACTAAATAAGATATTGTGATAAGGTACCATAGATCAGAATGCCAAGCCAGAATATTCCATCTGAGCCTGTTTGCTCTTCCCTTGCAAGTACAGCCTTTCAGTTCAGCAAGGGCAACACAGGCACTCCTCTGGATCTTTTCCTGTTTCCTTCTTTCAATCCTTCATTGACCAAAGTGTTAAAGTATTTATTAAGCACCTTTGATATGCCAGGTACTGCTTTAGGCACGAGATAACACTAGCTAACACTATGTATCAGACACTGTTGAAATATTTGTTGATGTATTTAATCCCTATGACAACACTGTGAGGTCAGTACTGCTATTAAATTCCATTTTCAATACATAAGCCAGTGCACAGGGAGGTTCAATAACTTGTCCAAAGTTGCACAGATGATCAGTGGCAGAGCGGGGTTCCCTTCAGCTCCCTCCTCCCCGTTCTCTTATTCATCAGAAGAGCAGCCTGATGAGTTAATGGATGTGAACAGCCACCACTTGGTAATCAGTAGAGGAGAAAAGGAAGGAAAGTTATTCAAGACTCTGTGGGATGAATTTTGCAGGGTTTTGCAGAGCCCTACCCAGTGTTGGCCAGAGGAAAAAAAGACATAATTTGGTCTTGGAATGATGTTGTAAGTGAGGCAACAGTGGACAGAGGGGCAAAGACTGCTCAGTTATCTGAGCTGTGGCTTTTTTTGTTTGTTTGATTATTTAGCTATTCAAGGAAAAAGTAGTTGGTCTTCTCAAAACTTACTGCTGCTAGTTGGGAAGAATTTCTCAAATCCCACCTTTCTGGGCATACTTGCGCAAGGTGCCATTTTATATGGGAGGGCTGTGAGCCCCAATGGATGGAGGAACCCAAATCTGATCTCTCTGAATGCAAGTTGAATCTTTGTGGCCAGGCACACATTTTCAATAAAATATTTTAGTGTTTGTGGAACAGAAGAAGACCAGTGTCCTAGAGCATAGTGAACAAGAAACAGAATGGCTGGAGATGACCTCAGAGAGTTACTGGAGGGGGAGGACATGGGAGGCCAGAATCAGATAAAAGCTAATTGTCTGTTTCAATGACTTAAGAGTTTTACTAAGAGTGAGATGGGAAGTTATGAGGATGAATAGAATTTGTGTTTTAAAATATTTAAGGTGATTTTATTTAAATAAATCTAATTACTTCAATGACCATTAGAAACTGCTGCAGTCTTACTTAGGCATGTTGACTGAAAATCTGAAGTGCTCTCTAATGCATAGATTATGTAGATTTTTCAAATATTGTCTACATTTTTTTGACTTGGGAAGCAATTGTCTTTACCACCGAACTTGGGAATAATGTTACTTCAATTAATTAAACTAATTGTACCGAGCACTGATTGGACACACTATTTTCAAGGCTCCCTTCCTAAGCGGCATTCTGGGCATAGGTGCAGTATCTGAGTTCCTCAGTGCCTAAAAGAAGAACCCTGAAAAGCAGGCAAGTGGATTCTGGTCACCAAAAAGGAATATTCTGCATGGTGCATTAAGTGGCTTTAGGGGTCACAGATTGGTCTCCTGTATACATGTGGCTATGGTGAGCCAAGAGGGAGAGGCTGGTCGGCATGGGCATGCGGATCAGAGCCTGACCAGTCAGCTCTCTAGGGGAGCACATCTCTGGTGAGGTGTCTACAGTCAGCGATGGTCTGGGCACCATTTTTTAAAACTCAAATGTATCCATTTGCTGGGGCCACCATAAAGACATGTTGATGCCATCACGTGAAATACAGACCCTTGAAAATATGGACCCCACCATGTTTGCTTAGAAATGTTGCAATAAAAATTCGGTGCTCTCCCTTTCAGCGATCTGGCGCTGCCAATGTCATTACAAACCAGGGCCCTGAAACTGCATGGTGATGTCTGTTATAACGAACAAGGGAACAAGGCCATCTAGAAAAAGATCTGGAATACCCTTATTTTTAAAAATAATTATCTAGATTTTATATACACACATACCCATAAATAGAGAGAGAGAAAGAGACTGGCTTATAGTCCGTTAGGAGTCAGTGGATACTAATTTGAGAAACAATCCATTTGCTTTGTCTAAATCAGCGGTTTTTAAGCTATGGGGACTCTGGTTAGAAAGGCGGAAGACAAACTTGATTTTGATGTACCCAGATCGAGTTCATACTTCTCAGACCACCTGAACTCATACCAGCCTCTTCTTCTGTAGTGTTTCTATGCTTCTTCCTGTCTCTGTTATGCATTCCGATAATCATCTACTGTATTACGTTATCATTTGGCCACTTTGTATTTTTTACCTAGATTTTAAGCTTTTAGAGAGTAACGTGTTCAATAACTTCTGGTCAAGGCTGTCCATAAAGTGCTCTTCTAACCCTCAACACAAAGCCACTGACTCAGCCCGTCCAGGCTGTCAATTGCTCCATCTTTCCCTGCTGTCTTGAAAAGTTATGAAAATAAAATGAGCCATACAAGAAAGAGCACTCTGGGGAATTAAATAACTATTTTTATGTGCAATGATGTTGTTATTTATACCTGAGACTACCCCTGAAAATTGTCAAGGGCAATGTTTTTTTTATGTAGAGGAAAAAATTCTATTTTTTTCCAGCTCAGAAAGAAAGGTTAAATAATAATCTTGCTTCTGTTTAGGATAGCTGTTACTAAAAGTATACTCCTGATGTTTCTTTTTTTAAAAAAATATAATTATAGATGGGATACACACCATTGCATGTGGGCTGCCACTATGGAAATATCAAGATCGTTAACTTCCTGCTCCAGCATTCTGCAAAAGTTAATGCCAAAACAAAGGTAAGCTCCCTCCTTCTTCGTTTCTGCCCAAATCCTTAATTTTGTTTCAAAGGAAATAAGAGTCATTTCTTCCATCTTCCTTCTACAGAATGGGTATACGCCGTTACATCAAGCAGCTCAACAGGGACATACACATATAATCAATGTCTTGCTTCAGAACAATGCCTCCCCCAATGAACTCACTGTGGTAAGAGCCAAGGGCCGGCTTGGGGGAGAGGGAGGGCCTGCACTCTGATGTCTTCTTACATTTTTCATTGTATACCAGTGTTGCTTTTTGACTTTCATGAGGCATAAACAGAGCATTTTTACTTTCATAGGCATAAACAGCATTCAGTAGAATGAGGAAAAAAGGACAGATAACCATATTGTTGTGAGCAGTTCAGAGAGAGATGTGATTAGTGTTGTTTCATACTTTAAAACTACTGATTATAGATAGGATACACACACAAATCCCGTTGCCACCTAGTAGGAAGTACATACATAAGAAAAAAATATGTGTTTGTTTCATTGATTGCTCACTTAGAACATTAAAAAGCCTCTTGGATTCCATGCGTAGCTGCCCAAGATTTGCTGTGTGAATAGAAACAGGTTAGGTGGGTTTTGGGCAAGGTACGTCTCTAATGAAACACTTTTTTGTGTACGGCAGTGGGATGGGTCTGATGAGACACTCACCTTACATTTTGCATAGGCTCAACATGTGGAGTAAGCCTTGCTAATTCCTTGTCCGTGTTTGCCCCTTGCCAGAATGGGAACACCGCCCTTGGCATTGCGAGACGTCTCGGCTACATCTCCGTGGTGGACACTCTGAAGGTAGTGACCGAGGAGACCATGACCACGACTGTAAGTAATGCACACAGAACCTCCTTACCCTGACAGCCAGCTCTCAGCCAGCTTTCTTGGAGCTTTTCTGAGATGAACATTTTTCCCCCATTCATAAACCGAGCGCCATGTTTCAGAATGCAGTCACCTCATTGTGGGCAGTCAGGAGAGCAAAACTCTCATTTCTGATATGAATAAAAATTCAAAACACTAAGAATACCTATTTAAAAGTTGCATTTGTAGCCATAGAGTTTTTACTTTGATATAAGACTAAATGTATTTATTTGTTTGTTTTGCTATAAAAAGCTTTTAGTGAAATGATGGTGACAGCAGAAATTTTTTAACATCCTTCAGTAGTGATGTAAAAAAGTTGGAAAATCTAGGTTGGTTCCTTAAAACGTCTTAATGTACAAATGATTCACAGATACATTATTATGAAAATTTTTCACATCGTTTAAAAAAAATTCAAGATAGAATCAAAATTGGTTTTGGCCACTGTTCTTACTCCTCTTCTGTCTACCTATTGAAGTTGTCATAGGAAAAACAATAGGATGTTTTGTTAAAATTTGAAGTAAATCTTTGCCAAGGGGCCCTATTGCATCAGATACATTTTTATCCCAAAGCTGCAACCTCTAGGAGAAAGCACTTCTTTTTAAACCCATCCGGCACCTTTGAACTGCATTAGAATTTGGTAACTTTGGGATCAAGAGCAAATGTTAGAGGCTCGAGATTTTCCTAACTCCGTGACTCAACACATAGGCCCAAGATTGACTTCATACAATATAAATTTAGCACCCTGGAACCTTTGAAATTATCAGCTCTGTCTCCTTTTCTCTTCTACCACCTTCCAACATTAAGGAAGGCATAACTAGCATCTGCAAATCGGTTTGTATACACAGTGCTTCATATAAAAAACATGGGTTGAATGTCTCTATAGCTACCTGCAGGTTGGCAATGTATAGTCTTTAGAAACTGAAAAATAAGCCTGCTGATAGAGAAAGAAATGTTTTAATTTGCAAAAGAGAAAACGATTGCTTTAACAAAATAGAACAATGGTTATCAACCAGGGAACATTTTTAACTTCAAGATATACTTTGTCTAAGAGAGAAATTCCCACGTTGCTTTCATACACCTTTGAGCATTTTATCTTAAAATCTGTTATTAAATTCTTGAGAAAAGAGTTTAAACTATTATAGTAATGTTTATTAACCTTAATAGCTCATATTGCTCTCTCTAGAATGGGGAAGGATTGCAAGGAGGACAAACTATTTAACAATGGCCAGGTATCATTATGCTATAAAAGATTTAAAGTCATTGCAATAAATGTATAAGACTTGTATGTCAATGCTAAAAGAACTGAAACTTGTACAATATGAATAGTTCAAAGTATAAATTTTATTTGATTGAATATAAGTGACTTTCTTACCCATTAGGAAATTTCAAAATGTTTCTTTGAAGTCAAAAAAGGTTTAAGAGAAAGTAGAGTTACAAACAAAGTAAAGTTACAGTTTCAGAAAATCTACTGAAACACAGAGAAAGGTCTCATGGCTCAGTCAAGTTCTCATCAGAAGACATAATGTGTACAGGAGTAGGACCATTATACTCTCAGTGTCATCAGCTGACTTGGTTGGTGACTTTCTGCAAGAGAGAGAAGACACTCTGCGTGCTAACAGGAAAGGTCCAGTTTGCCTGATGAAGAAAATGAGGCTTCCACCAAACGAAGTGCTCACATTGATTAGAGAAGAGTCCATCTAAGCCCCTAAGACTTAGTCCACCATTGTGGTATTTCAGAATTTATCTCAAGCTGAGACACCACCTTGTCAGTCCAGCTTTAGCAGTTGCACATGAATTAGCTTAGGACTGATGCAATTCAGGTGGAGTCCATGATCTTAGGCTAATAAACAGTTCAGCCACCATCACAGGCAAAATCTTTGTGTAGCTAGTTACTGCGACCTCAGCAGCCATTGTCTCTGTAAGCAGGCTCCAGTTTTTCAAAATGCTAAAAAGACGAATACCTCTTCCAAATAAGTACAATGCATGATGTGGCAATTCTGAGACAGATGCTTTAGTTAGATGAGATTACAATCACAACAGCATAAGAAACTGAATGGATTTAAGCCGATGTTCAAAAGATATGAATTTTATCTATTTAAATTTCCTTGTTCAAAATA
>RJWJ010012814.1:0-41204 GCA_004363605.1 Indri indri
GATCATCTCACCCTGCCTGGAGTGACCTTCCTCCTAAGTGGGTCCATCTGATAGTTGTAGGTGAGAACATTTCCAGTCTTGATTTACAGAGATATGTCTGGAAGTGCATTCACTTTGAATCTCTGCTTTTATAATTTAGAAAAGTCTCTTGATGTGTTTCAGCAATGGGGCACTGTCCAGCGATCTCAATCTTCTCCCCCAATCCTTTCCTGCAAAGATCCATGAGGGTAGCAGTACAGGCCAGGCCAAAAGGAATTCTCCCCAGGCCCTAGCTGAATGAAATCAACCAATGGGGAAGTCAAACCTTACAATAACTAGGGAAAGTAGTTTTTCTAAGATGTTTCATCCAGACATGATTCTCTTCCCTAATGCTGCAATTTCAAATGACAGCAAAACACTCTGTCACTCATGTGACAGGCACCACCGACAGGATGGTCATTCCCTTCCTTAATCTGGCCGTGTCTTCTCCTGTCACATGCTCTGGATGGGGGACTTGCTCTGTAACCCTAGTTGGAAAATGGCAATTAGTCTAGTTCAATCACCAGTATTTTACTCCCTTTGCCAATAACCAGTATAGTAATAGGCGTATGACAAAATGCTGGTCAACGAGATGTGGGAGGAAATCTACTCAAAGTCTTCTGGGAAAGGTTTGCTTGATTATTACAAAAAATATTTTAAAAAGAGGTTTCGGTATTTGTCTGCCCCTTGGTGAGGTTGTGTGTGGACAGTTCAGTGTGTGGTATCTGAGGCCAGGCTGCCAGTTTGTGACCACGGGAAGGCCAGCGGGAGGTTGATGTGGTGCAGATAGCAGAGTGGGAAAATGGAAAGGAATCGGGTCCTCAGGATGATCTCACACTGCTGAGCAAACTAGTTCTGTAACCAACTGCCTCTCAGTTGCTATCTGCAGCCAAAAGCACCTTACACCACTCTTGATTGGTTTTACATGAAATGGTCCCTACCTTTTGTTCTCACAAAGACAGGGTTTGTTGGAAGGGCTTTGGTTGCCTTCTGACTGGAATGAATACCCACAGGCCCATTTCATAGCTGCAGAATAGCATAAATAGAAACAAATAACAAAATGTCTTTGTCCCAGAATCAGAGCTTTATTCACCCTACTTACTTCCTCAATTCTATTAACTTCCCAACACCTTGAATCAGGAGGAAAGACTCTGCCTCTTGCTGCCTCGGCTGACCTTTCCGAACATGGCCACTCATGGCCTAGACCTACCTCTGCATGCCCTCGACCTTTCCTGGTCATTAAGTTCCCACACAACCCCACCTGCTGCTCTGTGGTCTCTCCCACTGCCATCCACACACCCCGTGATACCGTCTCCCTTTCGAGCTTGGCTCATAACCTTGGCAGCGCTCAAAGGCAACACCTCTGTGTCCTCGGCTTCCACCCCTACACCTCTCACCTACCTGGAGGTCAGAAAGCCTCCAGCACCCAAAACCTGCTGATTGAGAGTTTTTCTTTAACATGGACAGTACACTGCTGTTAGAGTGTGAATCTGAACACTGGCTTGTCTCGGGTTCTCAATACATTATCTAGTTAAAACTCCTGCCTTCTCCTCTTCTCTCACATCAGTGTCTGATGGTTTCTTGATCTACATTAGGGTATCTTAACTCAAATCTTACTCTGTCCTGATAACACCTTAAACCAACAATTAAATAATTTATTCCCGTTTATGACAACCCTATTTAAAAATTATCTACAACTAATTTTCCATAGATTTCCATATTTTTGTATTTTATATATATATACAAATATATATTTATACAGATAAAATATCTATGTACAGGCAGGCTCCATATCCACAGGTTTCATATTCATGAATTCAACTAACTGCAGATATTTGAAAAAACAAAAACAATAAAAAATAACAATACAACAATACAAATAGTACAAATAAAGAATCAAATACAGTATAACAACTATTTATATATCATTTACATTGTATTAGGTATTATAAGCCATCTAGAGATGATTTAAAGTATGCAGGAGGATGTGTGTAGGTTTTACTTGTGTAAGAGACCTGAGTATCTGTGGATTTGGGTATTTGCAGGGAGTTTTGGAACCCATCTCCCACAGATACTGAGGAATGACTATGTATATAGACATATAAAGATATATATATATAGAGAGAGAGACATATATATGGATATATAGAGAGAGATATATATGGATATATATATAGGGATAGACATCTGTATCTATCTATCTATCTATCTACACCTTTATTTAAAAGTTCTCCTGAGGCCAAAATTTACCATTATTTATTTTTCTAACAACCTTACCTTACCATCTCTTTTTATTTCTAGTATAAACTAACTTTCCTTTATTTCCAATGCTTTTTCTTGTTTCAACTTTTCTGTGGCTTTTTTTTCCTTAACCCAAACACAAACCTTCCCTCTACCTCCATGGCACCACTGCTCTCTCTGGCACCATCGGTAAAGAGTGATCTTCTTCTACTGTTCCCATTTCATGTACCGTGTGCGTATGTGCATGTGTGTGTATACACATGCGCATACCTGAATGAGTAAGGGGAATGAGATATTAAAGAAGAGAATTTGGAGAGAAGGGATGTTACTCTTTACACTCTTCATATCAACCATCAATCCCTTTTCTTCGCAAGGCCACGTAATCCAGCTGAATCAGTCTCTTTTTAGCCTGTGTGTTTTATTTTTGTCCAGGACTCCATGACACTCCTGTACACGTTTCAAGGACTTGGCATCAAGTTCACAGTTTACACACCATGCTGAGGATTAACTTACTCATAAGACATGGAAACCATCTAAGGGTTTTAAACTTGAGTGTGACAGTGTCATATCTGTACAAGTTAGTCTCTCCAGGGGCTGGGTTGAATATGGATTTGTAGAAGACACATCAGAGTCCAAGAGGCCCTTTGGGAGACTGTACCAATCAGGCAGAAAATATTTTATGGGGATTTAAATTAAGAGAATAGTACATATCAGAAATGAAGAAAGAAGACAGATTTTTTTAAATGGTTAGATAGTAAAATCACTGAAGGTTAGTAATTGATTAGATGCAGATAGTGAGGAAAGCAGAATCAGAGACATTCTTCAGGCTTCTAGCTAGGCCATAATGCCCCGATGAAAAGAGAGAATAACAATATTTGAACAGCAATAACAGCTACCTTTCATTGAGCATTTACACACTATAAGCATTCTTCTACATGGTTTTCATATATTTTTTTTCATTTCATCCTTACAATACCCCAAAAGACTGAATTCTATTGCTTTCATGTTCTGAAGAAAAACAAGTGGTATGGAAATGTTAATTGTCTTCTATAAGGTCACACGAGTGGGAAACAAGGAAGCTGGAATCATACTCAAGCATTCTAACTTCAGAACCTGTACTTGGACTTTTACTAGCAGAGTGTATGGGGATATAGACACGGAAGGAATGATTCAATGATCAGCTCCATCTTACAGACGCCGGACTTCAGGTACCTTTGTGAGATCTCAGAGACTTCCTTAAGCAAGGAGTGGATATAAGAGTTTAAAACTCTGGATAAAAATATTTGAGAATCATTAACTTAACAGGGGAGAAACTGAAAATATTGGAGTGGGTGATATCATCCATAGACTTGTAGAGAGTGAGAACTAGAGGGGACTGAAGACAGAACCCCGAGAAATAACAACATTGATGATACGGTTAGAACAAGAGAGCCTGTGAGTCAAGAAGAAGCAACAGGCAGGGATGTAGAAGCAGATCCAGGAGTATATGGTAAAATAAAAAAAATAAAAAAAAAAGTCCAAGAAAGAAGTTGAGAGCTCATGCAACTGGTAGTTCTGTAAGATAAGCACTAAAAAACCTCCATTGGCTTCTCAATGAGAAAATTTAAAACATGGTGGGGGTGATGGGGTCAGAAGCCAGGTGGCAGTAGGTTTAGACATAAATGAAAGGGGGCCATGTGGTAAATTTAGATTAATTTTCAAACGGTTTGGATAAAATAGGAGACTGATTAGAGGACAGGTAAAAATGTAGAATCAAAGGAGTTTATTTATTTTTATTATTCATCTATGAAGCTATTTGAGGTGGTAGCAAATTCAATAGGCTGTTGCAAAATTTGCCATGTAGAGAGAGGCATGAGATAATCCAGGATGGTTATGGAGGAACCCTCCCTCCTCAAGGAGAGCAGCAGAGGATCGAGAACCCATGGGAGAAGGTGGGCTTCCATATGAGCATCTGTGTCCACTCCCACTCTATGTTGTCTCATTCCAATAGCATGAAGCATAGCAAACAAATATAGGGGCGCATTCTCCCCACCTTTCTGGGATTGGATCCCACCTATCTGACCTTGATTTTATTCCTGCTTCAAGAACTTTGATCGTTAATTCCCCCCACCATCCTCTGTACCTCACACTCACTCTTTCCATGAATACCTTCCTCTTGGTCTCTAAGAAGGCCCGAGAGATCCCACTTCCTCTCCTCAATTCTCCTTTCCCTCCAGGTTTCAACCTTCTGGGACATATTTTTCACTACCAAGATTTTAGGAAGACTGATCTACAGGCAAAGACTGAATTTCTTTCCTGTTCACTCATTCTGCAAGTTTTTAGATCCCATTAGATTAGTAAATTATTCTCCAAAAAGTCAATATTGTTCTCCTTGTTTCTGTATCTGGAGAATTGAGTCTTATATTTCTTTTGCAACAATTGACTTCCATTTTCCTGTTTCTCCCACTTCTAACTGTAAATCTTTCATGATTGATTCCTAGTAGAAATAATATTAACTAAAATTTCCTGAGTGCTTATTATGTCCTGCAGACTCATCTAAAGACATTACAAATATTAAACATTTAATTTGCATACTTATTTATGAAAAGAGTACTATTATTATTCCCATTTTATAATCAACGAAAATGAGATTCCAATTAATTAACTGACTCACTTACATGGCTAGTGAGTGATATATACAAGGTTTGAACCCAGATAGTCTGATTCAAATCTGATGCCTTTAATCCTTGATCAATGACATCCTGCAGCCGTCCTTATCAGTGTCATTTGTAAAGTGACCATATATGATGTTTGCCCAGGACCTTCCAAGTTTAATCTCTTATTGCAGCACAATTATTAAAGCATCTCCCCTTATACTAAAAAACGTCCTAATTTGAGTGATAAATTCCATGGTCACGCTAACTGTACCATCCGCTTTTCCTGTGTTCACCCAAAAACTACCATTTCCAGAGCACCTATTAACTCTGCTAGGCATATAATGTGCATAATTACTAATCCTTACAACAACACATTGAACTTGCTTTTCTTATTCCCATGTGGAAATTGAGGTTCAGGTAGAAGTTAATTGCCTTAATTAAGGCCATACATATACTAAGTGGCTGAAACTGACAGGATAAAAACATAGACGTGTCTGGCTCTGAAACCTCCTTTCTGCATCTTCCCCCTTTGCATTCTAATTATTTCAGCACCTCTCTCTGCCTTTCTCCAGATGCCACCTTTCCTTCTGCCTTATGTTATAGTCGTTTGGTTGTCTAGTTGTCTATCCATCAGTAATGAGCAAACTCTCCAGCAACATGCCTGTGCCACAGTCATTTGTATTGTCCCAAGGCCAGGGCATTGTTTGGTCCACATAAGACCCTTAGTAACTGTTTTGGTTGTTGTGGAATTTTCTTCTTCTTCTTTTTTTTTTTTTTCTTTTGTTGTCTCACTATTGTTCACATTTAACTCAGGTGTTGAATTTAACTCCCATGATTTTCTGGCTTTCCTAGAGGCAGGCTTCTCATATATTCATTCCACATACTACTCCCTCCTCTGATACAGTCAGACACAGTCTGCTGAACACAATTTCTACCCGATGATTAGAAAATGCAGTCCAATCAAAAGCACATCTGCCCCAACATCCTCTGTTACAATTTGTTAGCACGGGGTGCCACCTCTTGCATTCTGAAAGCATCGACCCTTTCCTGCTATCCAAGCTGCAGAGACACTGATGTTTCCTCCCTTGAAAAAGGAAATGTGTTTCATTTTTGACGCCCACATGTTGGGAGTGGATTAAAAACAACATTATTTGATCTTCCACTCAATGCCTGATGCTCAGGATTACATGGTTTTAAGCTAGTGTAGCGGTTCTCAGTGCCAGGGACACAATAAAGCCATCTGGGGAGCTTTTAAAAAATACTGATGCCTAGACTCTACTATGGACCAATTACATCAAAATCTTTGGGCACCCGTGTTTTATTAAACTCTCCCTCAGTGATTCTAATGTGCAGCCGGATTAAGAGATACTAAGCTAAAAGGAATTTTCCTGTTCTCTTTGAGACTTCTGAAAACATTCTAAAAGAATAACCAAACAAAGGAATCTCAAAATAAGATGAAGAAGCCATCCTATTATTATGGTACAAATTTGTGCATTTTATTCTTGGTACTTACACAATCTGTGCCTTTATAGAAATGCCGAATCCTAACCATTCTCGCTCCATGAGAGGTCCAAGGACATGCAGGTTTGTTGCCTCATTTGGTAAAAACTGTTCACCTTTTCTTCACGCCAGACCATCAACCATTGCTAAATCAAATATGCATTGACTCTCTTCACACCTCAAAACTCCTGGAAGTCTGGTGCGCCTCTGCTACAGCTGGACAACAAGAGCCTTCCTACAGTTGGAAAGACTTATTCCACTGAGTTCTGTTTAGACTCAGTATGTTCCATGCTTTGAGTCCCTCAGCATCCAAGCCTGACTCCAGGTCCACAGAGCAGCTGAACTCATGCTGGGCATTGGAAGCAATCTCCTAAAATTAATTCCCAGTTGATCGTCAACTGGTAGCCCCTTACAGCACCTGCCAGTACTTGCATGCTCCAACATAGATGCCTGTCAACTGGAATGAGCCAGTGTTTCATGATATTTCAGAGGCTAAAAGAGTTGAACTGAGAAATCCATCTATTTGGGAAGAACTTTGGGGAAGTACTAGGGGTGTGCAGCCCAGACAGGCAGGCAGGCTAGATTTCTTTCTGGTTCTATGGTCCTCTACTCTCATTTCTTCATAGTTTCCTATATGAAGAAATTTCATAGATTCTAAAAAAAACAAAGCTCCTAAATTTTTCTTATGGCAGAAGAATCTGATTATTTAGTTTTTTTGTAATTTAGTTCATTGTAAATTAGAAACTGTCTCTCTCTTCTTTTTCCACACTAGACTCTGCAATACGTCTCTGACTTCTGCCTCACATATGTATACACAAAAACTAAACCAATAGGGAGAGTGACAATCTGAGGAATTAAACGGCAACCAGCAAAATCAGAGGGTTCCTGGCATTCTCCCTAGGAAGACAGAGAAGCAAGGCTTGTAGGCGGGGGCAAAGCCAGCTTCCTGCTGGATCAGGAATGTATACAGGACACCATAGAGAAATTAATCACCTTCAACATGGATTCCTGGAATAATTACTTGGAAAGATCGGGAAAAGGCTGGTGCTGAGTGGAAAAGTGGGCTCCAGGCTCCTCTCTGTTAGTAGGATGAAGGGTCCTGGCTGGGAGCCCTTGTGGGTCACATGGCCTGAGCTGGGCCAGCTGCTTCGATTAACACCCCTTGTTTTGTTTTCCACTCCCTCATTCAAGCTCTGGATCTCCCCTGTTAGGTAAAAGTCCGCCCCCAGGGGCGACCTTGGCTGTAGTCTTTCCGATTGACTTATGTGGCTTAGATGTTATTGGCAAGGGGACCCGGGCTGTCATGATCCCGTAATCCCATTCATGCCATGCCATGCTGGGCTCACTGGCTCCATAAAGAGAGACTCGCATTTGGGCAGAATTATAAAAATCATCATCACGTTCCTCAGAGGGCCTCATCCCAATTATGCATGCCTTCCAGGGCCATCATTCAGTTCCCTCCTAGAGCACGCTCAGCCAGGCACGGTAATGATGTCTGTGTTCTAAAAATGGAATAGGAGGAAGTCTGAAAGTTCCATATTTCATATTAATACCCAATTACATCTGGGGTTGGTTTTTTTTTCTTAGTTTAAAAAGAACTGCTGATGAAGGTTAATGACTTAATTAAGTCCACCGCCACCCCCGCAGCAGTCCCGCTCTCACCACCGGAGGACACGGGGGCTGACTCGGCTCAGCAGACACTGGAAGGAAGCTCAGCCACGGAATAGCAACTCAGATTCTTCCATTGATGACAGCTTTATTATCGCCTCTTGAAATAATGTCATTGGCTCAGGAAGTTGCAGGGGAAAGTTTGGACTGATAAGGCTCAAGTACAGGTAAAGCACAGGACTACGAGTAATCCATCAGGGAATCAAAACTCTTCTCTGTGACAGGGACAAAGGTCTCCATTTGTAAATTGCTGTACTTTTAATCTAACAGTCAAGGCTTTAAGGCCATTTTTGTAGCCAATCCTGTATTAAGTAATAACAAAAGTGGCTTAGATACTGGCCTTTTTTCCTACTCAATGCCAGGTGCATTAGTCTACATCTAATGAATGAATGGTAGGAAGCAACTTGAGCACAAGCCATAGCTCACCTGCCGCATGATCCTCAGCTTGTTCATGCCTTCTTATTCTTATTCCATTCATCCACCCAAGGTTTGCTTGTGTTCTTTTCATTCCTAAACACAGGCACTTGGGATCCATTAGTGAAAACAGGCATAGCTTTCTAACTTCATGGAGCTTATATTCTAGGGGAGGGGACAATAACAAGATGCATGATATATAAATTACATACTTTGTGAGAAGATGGTGGAAACTGGGAATAAAACGGAAACCAGAGCAGGTGAGAGAATGGGGAATGGCATTAGGGATAAGGGCCTTTAGGTTACAATTTTAAAACCTGAGGGTAGGTTAGACATCCCTGAGAAGGTGTCCTTTGAGCAGAGACACAAGACATGAAAGCTTAGCCATCAGACACCTGGGGAGGAGCAGTCTAGGCAAAGAGGAGAGACCTTGCAAAGGTTTGTTAGTCGCAACCCAAGGGATGGAAGAGTGGCCGTGTGGCATGAGCAGGGTGAGCTGGGAAGGGGGAAAAGATCTGAGAAGTGACAGCAGTCGGATCATGTGAGGCTTCCAGGCCACTGTGAGGACATTAATGTTTACTCTGAGTGAAAGGTGAGTCACTGCAGGTGTTGAGCAGAGGAGTGACTTGGGTTTTGAAAGACTCTTTCTGCTTCCTTGAATAGACTGAAGGGGGCAAGGGCAAGAATAGAAGCAGGCTGGGTGTTTAAACTCTTCAGGTTTCATGCCACAACTTTCACATTTAGCCTGGGACCTTGTAGGCTGTTACTGAGTACTCTTCCGTTTCTCCACTGATACGGTGATTCTGTGGTGTCTATTAACATCGATCGTAATGATCGCCCTTTTTGGGCAGCATTACGAGTCAATGCCATCCTCAGGCTCTCTTCTCCTGAATACTCCAGTATTTGTTTGGTCTGTGTAACAACACCCACCCGAAGCAGTGCACCTGCGTGCCACAACTTTCACATCCGAGATTCTTCGCGAGGTCCCACAACTCCCTAGATGTAGCTTCTTGACTGATGTTCATGGTTTTAGACAAATTTTGCCCATCGTGATCTCCCACCCTCCCACACCCCAGCAGACCACACTGGCCAGTTCCTTTGCGGTTCCTTCATCAAGGCAGCCTGATCGAGCTTCCTTTGTGATATCTATGGCTGCACTGTTTTCCATTTATTCATGTTATTTAGTAGTAATGATCCATTTTTCTCTTCTCAATCCAGTCCCCAAACTCCAAGTGAATGGTAATTCTTAACCTGAGAGCTGGCTCTCAGAGACCTTGTGACTATGTAGAATGAGCCATAGTGTTCACTACTAATGATGAATTGTATCTGCATTATAAAGGGGTCCTTTCAACACGAAACATGATCTGTGCCCTTTTCTCTATAAATGGGATTGAAGAGTCCAAATGATTAGTTATAACTCAGAACTTTTTCATTTTTGCCTGATCTCACAGGATTCCCAAGGTTTGCTTTGTTTACTATTGATTCAGTGTAGTGAAATCTGGGGGCTAGGATTTTATTTGGGAATTCTAGGAGATTTTATACAACAACCATTACGATTTTTAGACAGTTGTTCAGAAATCAAATCCAGAGGTGTTACTTATAGCTCCAGATATCCCAGAAGATAAAATTTGTGGGTTCCTTATCCATGACAGCGTTGTAATTCTGGGGTAAAATTTCCATAAAGAATGCACTATGTCTTATCCTTCCTAAATAATGCTGACTCTGGTTTCTGAGTTATAAAGAGCATACATTAGTAAAAATTTCACAACTACACATCAGCATTGTGTACTACCAAAACTTAAACTGCTATTTATACACTTTGAAAATAAAATTTCTTCTAGTGAAATAGTTCAAGCTATGAAATTTCCTTAATAACTATGTACTTTCACCTAATAACAAGAATTCAATTATTATAATACAGACTATAAAATTTTAAGAATCGTTAGTTATAATTTATAACAAGCTTCTCTAACTAATTTCATGTTAACATCACTAATGATCAGATTAGCGTTTGCTGATACAGATTTAAAAAGTTATGGCTATTTCCAGGTTCCAGTTTTTACACATGGCTTCCTTAAAGGTAAAAACCTAGTCTCTTCTTTGAATGTGTAATTAGAGTAATAATTGCTGTAATGGTCCTTAAGTGATTATTTTTTAAGTATAATGGGTTTAAATGGGTTTATAAAAGGTAAAACATATACTACATGCTCTTACTAATTTAGTAGTAATTTAATAAAATGACGGTAAGATTTTACATAATTCTATTCTTTGAATATATGTATGAAAATAAAAATATTACCTGCTTAAATAAAAAAAAGTTATTATGTATTTGATTCATGTGACTAGATGTCAGCTTTCCTATTAGATGATGAAATACATGAGGCCCTGAACTGTGTCTTCAGTTTTTTTGTTTGTTTGATGTTTGTTCATTTCTTTTGCTTTCCATAATGGAAACTGGTTACACGGGAGATGTGGCAAAGATTTTATCCTCTCTTATTTTTCACCTCAATTCATCTCGGGGCTCAGCGGGGGCACGGGAGTATTCTCAGCATCTCTGTATGAGCCACTCGTCTTCCCATTGCTGAGTTCTCCAAGGAGTTGCCATTTGGCAAACAGAAAAGCACTGTGAAAGCTTCCCCTTCACCTGTTGCATTAATCTGCATTGTCTTTGGTCTTCTTTGTTCCCCATCTGTTGGATTTCCAGGGGATTCAAGTTCATATGAATGTTATCAGTAAACTTTAAAAAGAATCAATAATATATATTAATATTTATAATAGGCTATTAATAATATTCCACCCAAAATAGTTTCCTTATGCCATCAAATAAACCCATATGGTAATTCCTTTCAGCGTTAAGCTTTAGTCCACCTGTCTTGACACTTGATTGATATTCCTTCAGCAAAGCTTAATAGTAGAGGGAAAAAACGTCATCTATTCCCAACCTAGGAATTCAGGCAGGTAAAAATCTATTTCCCAGGTCAGATTTTGGACATGATTACCACATGAACAATAAAATGAGGAAAGAAAAAAAAAACGGCTGTGGTCTTCTGGCTTACAGGAATATTTGGGGGGAAATCATGGATATTGGATGAATGTAGGAAAAATTTTAAGTGGAGTTTGCATAATTGTTAAAACAGAGCTGTGTAAGATTCTGACTTATTAAATAGAAATATATACTTTGGCCCATCTAGGAGAAATGCTTCCAGAATAAAATGCTTGATATAACAAAAGAAGAGCAATATTATCCATATGACTATAATGTGACCCTTATTCAGAGGATAAAAAGCACCAAATTGTGATTACAGATGAATTACTCCACAGCCTGGGATTTTCAAGAGGAATCTTATTTCTGAATCTTAACACAGTGGTACCAAAGAAATTGATCTGTTTCTTTTCTTGGGGAGAAAGTGAATCTCAAAATGAAAAACAATCTGTGGCTTCAAAGAGAAGGAGTTGACAGCAAAATATTTGAATTAATTAAAGAGATACAGGTTGTTCATTAGGTGGGTCCTTTTTGCGGGCATATTTCAAAACATCTGTGCTTGTTTCCATGGAGATAGTGGCTGGTTTATTTTGGTGTTATAATAATGTGCCATATGGGCATGAAAGAAATTAGAGGAAGCTACCTGATGGAAAACTAAATATAGACATTCCCAGACAGTCTGAGAGAAGTTATGACCTCCCCGGCCAGGCACAGGATAGTTCAGTTCCTTGATGAACTATGCCAAGTTAAATGAATGTTGGCTATTTTTAGAACACTGACAGCCTTTTAGAAATTATTGCAAAGGATATTAGTTTTGATGCCCACTGGATGGGCTGCTCAAATTTGAAGAGTTCCAAAAAATAAAAATAAGTATATCCATTTCAAATTTTTAAAAAATAATAATGATTTTTCCAAGGAAGCCAGCTCAGACTCTCAGCACCTTCTTTGAAAGGTTCAAATGTCAAAGGGTTGTTTTTCTTGTACGGGTCTTCCACTATTTCTCTCAAGGCTGTGTTTTCTGTTATTTTTTTCATATTTCCCCCTAAAGTGGAGAGGTCCTTACACACCTTGGGTTATGATTTTTTCCACCTAAATGTCATTCAGGGTGAAAAAGATAAATAAAAATCAATTTGAGTACCCCAAACTGCTTCTGGGTTTTTGTTTTTTTATCTTCTCTACTCCTGTCAGAATCTTTCCTTCCACTAACTATGCTTCTTTAAATTTTGTCCATTTGGTGGTTCCATTTTTTTTATTTTTTAAGAAATTTCCATGCTGTTTCCATAAGGGCTATACCAATTTACATTCCTACCAACAGTGTATGAGGGTTCCCTTTTCTCCACAGCCTTGCAAACACTTGTTATCTTTTGACTTTTTAATAACAGCCTTCTGAACTGGCGTGAGATGATAATTCACTGTGGTTTTGATTTGCACTTCCCTGGTGATTGGTAGTACTGATCATCTTTTCATATACTGGTTAGCTATTTGTATGTCTTCTTTGGAAAAACGTCTACTCAGGTCCATTGGTCATTTTAAAATAATTTAAAAATTATTTATTTATTTGCTATTGAGTCATACAAGTTCTTTATATATTTGAGATGTTAACACCTTACTGGATATATGGTTTACTAATATTTTCTCCCATTCTATAGGTTGTCTTTTCATTTCCTTGTTTGTGTCCTTTGCTGCACAGTAATTTTTTAGTTTGATATAATCCTACTTGTTTATTTTTGCTTTTGTTGCCTGTAATTTTGGGGTCAAATCTAAAAAATCTTTGCTGAGACCATGTCAAGGAGCTGGTTCTTTGTGTTTTCTTCTAGAAGTTTTGTGGTTTCACGTCTTACATATAAGTCTTTAGTCCATTTTGAGTTCATTTTTATGTGTGGTATAAGAGAAGGGTCTGATTTCAATTTCTTGCATGTGGTTATCCTGTTTTCCCAACACCATTTATTGAAGAGTCTATCCTTTCCTTGTTGTGTATTCTTGGAGCCTTTTTGAAAATTAGTTGACCATATATGGATGGGTTCATTTCTGGGCTCTCTATTTGGTCCCATTGGTCTATGTCAATGCAGCCAAGACCTTTTACCATCAGAGCATTTGGAGTTGAAGGGGTTGGAACGTTAGGTTCTATCATTTGAAATAACCATACAAATTTCAATTTATTTCAGAACTTTGTAGTTTCATTGTCAAGCTAGCAAGTCTGCATTCCCATTACATCATCTAGTTAAAACTTCAAGCCCGTATGACTATACCATTCCAAGCAGAACGAATTATTAGTCCTAGAATTTCCTGTAGGATGGGCAGGTATCTGCAGATTCTAAACACTTTTCATATCTAATTAACAACAGAATGATGGTACCAAATTAATTTAAGAAACTCCTCTTGAAATGCCAATATTCATAAAGATTTAGGAATTTAGTATTATGCTGGTTAGAAAAACAGATGGAAGTTTCTGAACAATAGACTTCATCTCAAAGTGGCATTTAATATAAAGCAACACCTGAACTATGAATGGCTTAAAGGTTATTATCTTTGAATTATTTTCTTTTCAAACACCTACCATGCAGTTAAGAAGAGAAAAAGAGAGAGACAGAAAAAGAGAGAGAGAGACAAAGAGACAGAAAACCTAATATGTACGCCAGGACTTCATATGTGATATCTTACTTACTTTTCAAAGCAATCCTGTAAAGTAGATATTATTACCTTATTTTATAGATGAAGAAACTGGTTTACAAGACATTCACAAGCTTGCTCAATGTATTGGTATAGCAAATCATTATTTAACCCCTGTCTTGCTGCCAGAATATAAAATCCTTTTACAAGGATATAAAGACTGATACAGGGATTGTATCAGTCTTCTTCACAGTGCTTTGCCTTAGTAGCTTCATGCCGAGTGGGCACTCAATAAATAATTGTTGAGTGAGAGAGTATCTGGTCCAATTTTCCATATCTTTTCACTACCAAGTCATATCATGAGCTAGGTTCTCTATAAGATAGAAACCTTGGTGGAATTATTCATCTTAATTCTCAGTAAACTGTAGAATGTTCCCATTAACTTTGTTGATTAGAAATTTACCTTTCGTATTTGAAATACACTGAGGATCAGTTCAGTAAGTGATACAAGAAGAGAATATAAAATAAAGTACCAAATGCAAGGGTAAACTACCTCATACTCTAGCACTGATTTTCTATTAAGTTCCCAACCCACAGATGGATGGAGATAATGTAATGGATCACAGAAAATATTCATGAAACTGGTAGATTTTTAAGGTCTCCACCATGCTGAACTGCTATATACCCATAAATCTTGCAGAAGATTTTCTTCAAGTGTCATGATGGCATAATTCCATAAATAACACATAAGATTGAATGTCAGGAAATTTGGTTGTGTCCCAGTTTGTCCTCTCACTGGAATTAAAATATTTATTGTTTATGAATAATGATGTTATTTTCCAAATATATCTTAGCTAAACTGAAAGAAAAAGATAAAACAGTCTAGAAAAGCGGCATATACCTACAATAAGCCAGGGACAATGGTAGCACTCTATATAAATGGAAATTTTCATTTTTTGACTAATTCTATGAGGTATACGAGGGCTGTCTGGGGAGTACCCAGCCATGTAACTGTTCTCATCATATTAAATATTAACAATGGCTGGATACTTCCTGGACAGTCTTCATATATTACTGTAATATCTTTATCCTCACTCTTGTAATGATGAAACTGACACACAGCAAGGTGAAGCAGCTTGTGTAAGCAGCTATAAATGGTAGGTGGTGTATTCACTATTTTTAAAGTCATCTCCAGGGTCTATGGCATGAACCACTCATTCCATACCCTCCCTATGTAAGGGTAGAAAGACAACTGATCAGAAATTTAGATTAAACTGTCTCTGCTGTCTTGACAGAGCATTGCATCTAATTGTACATGTATTTAAAATAAGAAAAAATGAGTTACAGTAAAAGTGAAGGAGTTGCTAAAATTCAGGCACATTTTTCTTCACCAAAGAAATACTAATTGTTCCTAAAATGGTCCCCCAGATTTAATTAAGCAAAAGGAAGTTTGTAACAGCGTTAAGAGGTACATATGTTTATTCTTTTAGTACGTGTCAGTTGGCCCCGTGATGAAAGAAGAGGAAATAAACATGCTTTACTCCTCCTACTCCCCATGCTGATTTTTATTATTAGGCTTTTTAACATCTAAATTCTGTTTCATAATCACAATTCCCAAAGTGAATTAATCTTAATGTTATATTACAAAGTGATGAATGCTTATCCCTACTCTGTTTACTTCATCTTTTCTGTTCCTCAATTACTTACTTTGAGCAACTCTTTTGACCAGAATTTGGGTTTTGGGGGGGGAGGTTGTTTTTTGTTTCTCAAGAGTTCTCTTTCATGTATTCTCTGAATTTTTGCACGTTTGAGAATCTGTCCTTTGAGTTTATACTTGAATGAAAGCTTGGCTAGGTATAAAGTTCTTAGTTATACAGTCGGCTTTCCATATCTGCAGGTCCCACATCTGTGGATTCAGCTAACTCTGGATCAAAAAAATTCAAAAGATCAGTAGTTTTCTTTTTTGTTGTTGTTGTGCCCTTTCCTACCTTTGGTATCAGGGTGATACCAGCTTTGTAGAATGAGTTAGGGAAAAATCCCTCCTTCTCAATATTATGGAACAGTTTTAGTAGAATAAGATGCCAGTTCTTTGTAGGTCTGGTAGAATCCAGCTGTGAATCTCTCTGGTCTAGGGCTTTTTGTTGTTGTTGGGAGATTTTTTATTACCATTTAAATCTCACTACTTGTTATTGATATGCTCAGAATTTCTATTTCTTTCTGATTCAGGCTTGGCAGCTTGTGTGTTTCCAAACATTTATCCATTTCCTCTAGACTTTCTAGTTTGTATACACAGAATTTTCACAGTAGTCAAGGATGGATGATATTTTCTATTTCTGGTTAATCTAGTTAGTGATCTATGGATTTTGTTTATCTTTTCGAAGAGCCAACTTTTTGGTTATTGATCCTTTGCTGTGGAAAGCAGTATGAAGATTCCTCAAAGAACTATTAATAAAAGTGGACCTAAAATTCAGTCCAGTAATCCCACTTTTGGGTATCTATCCAAAAGAAAAGAAGTCACTTTATTAAAAAGACACTTGCACCTGCTTGTTTATTGTAGCGCAATTCACAATTGCAAAGATATGAAACCAAACTAAGTGCCTATAAACTGATGAATAGATAAAGAAAATGTGCTATATATGTACTGTGGAGTACAACTCAGCCATAAAAAGGAATGAAATAATATCTTTTGCAGCAACTCGAATGGAACTAGAGACCATTATCTTAAGTGAAGTATCTCAGGAATGGAAAAACAAATACCACATGTTCTACTTACAAGTGAGAGCTAAACGAGGGATACATATGGTCGTAAAGTGGTGTGATGGACATTGAAAGCTAAGAAAGGGGAACATGGGATGGGAGTGAGGGATAAAAATCTACTTATCAGGTACAAAACACACTATTCTGAGATGGGTACACTGAAAGCCCTGACTTCAGCATGATCCAGTTCATCCATGTAACAAAAAACACTTGTATCCCATAATTTTTTTAAATTAAAAAATATATAAATTGCTAATGCAACCTACTGGAAAAAAAACAGATAAAGAACCAGAACCAAGGCACATATTTATGCTCAATAGGTATTTATTGATATTTTCATTAAATGAATGAATAAACAAAAGAATAAATGAAGGGAAATAGTCAAAAACCCATATAAACTATAAAAAAATACTAATAAAGGCGCAATATAACAACTATTTACATACCATTTACATTGTATTAAGTATTATAAGTAATCCAGAGATGACTTAATGTGTACGAGAGGATGTGTGTAGGTTATATGCAAATACTACACCATTTTATATAAGGCGCATGAGCATCCCCAGATTTTGGTATGCACGGGGGTGCTGGAACTAATCCCCTGTGGATACTGAGGAATGACTGTTCTCTCCTTGTCTTTTGCTCCCAACACTGTCAGATTTTGACTTTTAAATATTAACTCATGGTCTTCTAGCACTGAGTGTAGAGAATTTTGACATCAATCTATTTCCCTTTTTTGTAAACGACTTACTTTTCAGCCTGTATACCTATGTAATTCTTTCCATCATACTTGTATTTGAGAATATGTTTCTTGTTGGTCATTCCGTTTTAATTCATTTGCTCCAAGACACTGTGCTTTTTCAATTTGCATTTTAACAAATTTATTTCAGGAAAGTTTTCTGCTGTTATATCTTTCATCTTGATTTTTCATCTCCATTTTTCTGTTTGTATGTTGGACCCCCGTGTCATATATCCATAATATTTTCTATGTCCTTGTTCTTTATTCATTTTGAGTTTGCAGTGCAAGGCCAAGAAGAAAGGTTTTAATCACACGTGTTCTATTTTCTGTGCTTTTTCATCCTTGTAATATTTTTGCTTTATGTTTCCTTGGCTTTTCTGCACACAGCGAACTTGTTTTTTTGTCTCCTGGTGTTGTCTTGTAATCTCTTTTTTGAATCCTTGAGTCTCTTCTTTGAGCTTTCCTTTAAAGGAAATAGAGCAATAAATCATGTTGCCTGTAATTACTTTGAGACCATGAAATATCATTTTTCTTAAGTTTCTTTATTTTTTATAAATGAGTAAGCTCCCTTTTATGCATATTTCATCTTTTGCCTGACTTTTGCATGTGTTTCTTTTCTTTGTGTTTTTTCTCCCAGCACGTGTGTGCAGGCCCTGTGCTGATCCAGCCTATGTTTTCAAGTCTGCAGCTCTTACTGGGCTTATTTGTCCCAAACATCTCATTGAATCAGACACTGTTACTTTACAATGTCTTTGAGGTGACAGGCTCTGAGTTCTCTGCTTCTCCCTACCTCGGCTTTGACATTCTTTATGAGCTAAGTGGCTGAGCCACAGCAAATAGAAATGACATCATTGATGTGGATTCTCCTTCAGTTCCACTTTCCCTGCAATTGTGTGCTTTCTAAAAGGATACTCCCAAATTCTATCAAAGGGTTACAATAACTCTAGCCCTCCAGGGTCTTCTAATGAAAGCATCTGTAGATAGGGCAATTGTCACCGTAAAACTTAATTCTGTTTCCTGCTCAAGATCTGAGGGTGTATGTGTAGCCTTGAGTTTCTTCACATGCCTTTGTGTAGATTTCATATTATTTGGAAGACAGACTTCAAAGAGGGTATAATTTTGGGTTATGGACATTCTCCTATATCATTGAAGATGGTATTTTTTTTTTTTTTTTTACAATTTTCCATTATTTGTTATTTGGTGTGAGTTTTAAGGAGGAGTGAATAAGCCCACATTTACTCCACCATCTTAGTTTACAAGTTGCTTTGTTGATCAAAGCAAGTTAATCAACTAGGCCCAAATAAATGCGTGTAGAAGACGAAGTTTGTTCTTTATTCCAACCTCCAATTTTCCTTTGTATTTTTTCCTGTTGTGTTTTCCTGCTGTGCTTCATAATCATCTAGTTCAGGGAGTGACTCCCCCAAGCACCTGATTCAAAGACACCAAGAAGTCAACGAGCAAATACCACTCTCAGAAAATCTTCTATCAGTAACTTCCACTTTAGTGTGATTAAATCAATGCAATTCCATTCTGAGATATTTGTATCTGTAACTGTAGTTCCAGTTCTAGATGAACGGCAATATCATGTGCCAAAGGAATCCCAGGTATTGGGCAGAGTTGGAAGATAACGCTGGAGGCTGGAGGAATTTTCCAGAAACCTAAAAATCACCCCCTGGCCTGCAGATCAGAGAAGTCTGGCCCTCTATCCTTCGGTTACCAAATATACAAAATCAGCAAATACTCTCTGTCACATTTCCTTAGTCATAAGCACTCTATGAGAAAGAGATAGTGCATTTGCATACTTTTCAGTGCACAAAATGTATGTAAAACAGTGATATGTAAATGAGGATTATTAAGGGTTTTAACTAGTCCAATATTTTCTTGATTATATTAACATCCTCTGATAAGCTTGGGAACACTATGAGATTGCTTAGAAAAATCCTTCTTTTATTAAAAACAAGACAAAGATAATCTTGCTAAAGCTGAAATTACCAGATTCAAACTAATAAGGTTGTACCATGTTATGGTAATAATTGTTATTATATCAGTAATGTAACTTACTTTATTATGATTAAACTAACATTTTCACAGTATAGCTCATTGTAAATGTATTGAACAGTAAATGTTTAACAGAACAAATTTTAGTTGTGATATGCTTTATGACTTATGGGATAGCAGTGTTTTTCCAATTATAAAGGCAACATAACTTCAAGGTAAAAAACATTAAGATAATACACAGAACAATATATAAAAAATAAGATTAAAATAATCCTTAACTGTATGTATTCACCATTAACATGTTGAAGTATAACATTTGAGAATTTTCTCCATGTTTATGCTTTATTGTTATCAAGCACATAAAAATGGAATAAGTAAGGCCAGTTTTCTAACAGCTGAATTACCACCAGCTCATGCATTTTTGCTGATACTGATAACCTTATTTAGGTTTTTAGAACATATGTTCTAAATACAGTAAAGAACAAATTCCAATTGTTTGGAAGAAGCCCAAGCCATGACAATACGAAAGTTAAGATGTCACTGGTAAATTCTTAAAATAATGTTTAAATATCAGACAAAAATATGCCGCCTTTGTATTGTTTTCAGAATTGAGATTATCTATTCATACCTACAGTTAATTTTACATTTTGATGTTAAAAGCGTAGAAACCTTTCTTGTCCTCCATTTCACATAGATCTTCTAATCGGTGTTACACAAGCAAGATATGCACCTTTGCATCTGTCACAGAAGATTCGCGACTCACACGTCTTCAAGAACATCTTGGGAAACCCTTCCTAACACTGTATTACGTGAATGTATTGTTTTACTTATGATAGTTCCACATAGATATTAACCTCCTCAATCAATTCCCAGAGTATATATGCAAAAATTATAAATTGTAATTTATGCTAAAATTGGAAACGTAACATAAGCCACTTCTAAAAAATGATAAGGAAGTTGTACTGAGAGCACTAATTAGGAACACTGGGAGGTCATTTTGAGTCTTTTACATCAGACATGTAGAATACATTAAAATTAATTGTTAGAAAATACTCACTGGTATGTCACCCGTTAACTCATTTGGAACGCACTGAATTACACTCTATTCAGGCCCTCGCTACAGGAAAGGAGGGAGGAAGGATGCCTCACTCCCTGGGTCTTGCAGAGACCTGAAGTCACAGCCTGGCCATCAGACACCATCTGCTACTACCAACTGCTCTGGCTCCCTGCTTTCAACACGAGGAGCGTGCACACTGGAGGCAGCAGGTTCGTTACGGGACAGCACGGTTTCTCCTGTTTTATGGAAGGTCATCATCATTAAACTGGTTACAAAACGTTCACCAAGCATGTCTTCCTGTTCTGCAGCAAAAACAACTCAATCAAGAGAGCTTTCCAGCAATTTAATAGGACCAAGAATGTTGTAAAACTCCCTTGTACTTTTTTTAAGTAAACTTTTCTTTAAGGATAGTTTTAAATTTACAGAAAAATTAAGGGGGTAGAAAAGGGATTTCCTGATACACCACCTAAACATTGCCCCTATTTATTAACATCTCATGTGTGTCAAAATTAATGAACTAATATCGGTATATTGTTAACTTTTTTCAGATTTCCTTAGCTATTTTTCCCTCAACCTTTTTGTGTAGCAGGATCCCATCTGGGCCATCCCACTGCATTTGGTCATCGCCTCTCCTTAGGCTCCTCTTGCCTGTGACAATTTCTCATAGTCCTTGTTTTTGATAACAGTTTCTTTGTTTTGAGAGTTTTGAGGCATATTTGTCATGCATTTTGCAGAATGTCCCTCAGTTGGGGTTTTTCTGATGTTTTGCTTATGGTTAGTCTGAAGTTACGGGTTTAGGGGAGGAGGATGATGGAGGTGACGTGCCATTCTCATCACCACACGCCAAGGGTACCTCCTCCCAACATGACTTGTCACTGTCAGCGTGACTGTGATGACCTGGCTGAGGCAGTGTTTGTTAGTTTTCTCCACTGGGAAGTGAGCTTTCTGCCCTCCCTTTCCACACTACACTCTGGGAGGCAGGCACCGCGTGTCGCCTGCATGTCAGGAGTGGAGAGGTAAGCTCCAGCTTCTCGAGGACGGGTATCTACAAAAATTATTTGGAATTCATCTTTATGGGAGATTCACTTTTGCTTCAAGCTGCATTTCTCAATTCACACTTAAGAATGGAAGTAGGTAATAACTTCAGGCTGGAGTCACTATATATCGTCAACCGCCTATTGTCATTTTCTACTCCAAAATGTTTAATTCCCGGCTTTCCGTGTGTCCGAGTTGACTACTTGGAAAAGTGTGTCCTTTCTATATTTTCCCTTTCCGTTTGCTCTTCTTTTGATAGTGACAGTGAGGAAATTCTTTGGAATGTTGTCATTTTCTTTCTGTTCACAGGGCTTGTAATTTTCTACAGTTGAGAGCAAAATGTTTTTTCAGTCCATAGCCTGATTCAGATTGGAAGCACAGTTATCCATAGTTAGATTTTATACTTATTAAACAAAGTCTATTAAGAAACTTTTTCTTTTTTTTTAATCTAGGTGGGCTTGGGGAAGACTCTTGATCTCTCTGGGCCTCAGATCTCCATCTATGAAATGGGACTCATAATAATAATTTATAAGGTGGTCATAAGACTCGGCATAGTTAATTTATGTAAAGTGCCTGACACATATCAATAAATAGTGCATATCACTATAAAACAAAATATTTTAAAATTATTTTTAAATGTGTCCCTTTATTGGAATTAAAAAATATTTAATGTCATGCTTTCAATAAATTTTTATTGATTGATTGTGCATGCCAAGGCTTGTGTTACAGTTAAGGAGGACTAAACCAGGGCCTGCTCCCAAGGAACACCAACCTCGTGGGCGCTCGGGTCAGGCCATAGATGCTCTGTCAGTGTCAATCCAACGCAATGATCTAGAAGTAATAGCTACACTGACTGCAGTTCTATATATTGTTCCCAGTCATTTCTATTAATATAAAATCAAAGAAAAGAACATAAAACACCTTTTTTATTTTAAAAAGGTAAAAGAAAATCACTCTTTAAAAAAGGAAGAGAAACAAGATTTTCAACTCACAAATAAATAAATTATAAGCCAATTAGGGGTTGCATAAAATGCTCTTTATTTTCCAAGGGGAGGAACCTTACAGAGAATTTATGATGATGCTTAAATGCTTTGAAATGTGAGCTAGATGGGTAAGTACTGAAGGAGGCTCCAATCCTGTGGCCTTTTCAGTGTGAATTCAAACCAGTGTTTCCTCGGGCCTTTCATCAGAGCTTCAAAGTCCCACAAGTCACTATCACATCCTAATCATTCTTGATAAAAGTCTAACCTTTCAGCCTCGGATTTGGAATAAAGAGAAAGAGGCTCCTGTCAGTCTTCTAGCACCAAAGCGCCGTGAAGCAGGCACAGGCAACCTGTGGGGACGGCCTATGAAGTCACTCTCACCCTTCTTCCCCCGTACTCTGCCCTTGAACCCAGAGCTGGTGACATTTCCAGCTCTGCTCTCTTTCCTCCGGTTGCTAACTCACTTCTCAAACTCCCCAGGACTGACGATGCCACGCTGACAGGGCCAGCTATGTAATTTGCCAGGTGCAGTGAAGAATGCAAATGCAGGGCCCTTTGCTCACAAGCATTAACATTTTCAAGATGATAACAACAGAGCCTTTAACCGCGGACCAGGCCCTTCTGTGCGTGTGGCCCCGGGCGATTGTACACTCACATGCCCTTGAAGCAGCCCTGAAGGCTGAATATGCAAAGTATTCCACAGGCAACATTTTATTCTCCGGAATATTAGACTGGCTCTCTTTTCTGAAAAGCTGTTGGAACTGGTACAGAATTACAATTTCCAGGTGGCTGTGCCCAATGGGAAAAACGGGTGCTGGAATCTTCCTGTAGCCACCTATTGAGAGGGACGGTGGGGAGAAGTGTGATCGGGAGGGGTCTGCATGGGAAGGAGAGGGGAGGAGAGGCCCCCTGCCAGGAGGGGGAGGTTCAGAGACGCAGAGAGAAGATGACAAAGCAGAGAGTTTGTTGTCGCCATTGTTGTTTCTTTCAAGGATATAGGAAAGTTGAGACAGAAAAGAAGATTGTGGAAAAGTTTACTATACGTAAAGGATAAACTTCCCTTTTATAATTTTTTTCCCCAAAAGACTTAAAAATTTGCAGTTCTGCAATTATAGTTCCCAAGATGCCATTCAGAACTATTCAGAACTTCACTGCTGTTGATGCTGATGCCACTGCTGGGATAAATAGAGCCCTTCTACTCTCACTGATGTGTCTTAAATTAGACAAAAAAGCAACATCCAGCAAATAAAAAGCATTGCCAGGTTAGAATAGTTTCACCAGCACCTTCATCTATTAACAGCTCTCTGTTGGTGTTACTGAATGAAAGACAAAAGCATATTCTTCAGAAGGTTCTCCTCAAATAAAGTTCCCTGAACTAGGGGTTGGTAGGCAGGGATTTGGAGTTTTAGCACCTGACAAACCTTAGAAGACAGCAGAGCTAACTACGCATGCACACCCCACACAATCCACCCATTAGTGCCCTTTCACTTACATACATCTTTAAGTTAATAAAACTATTTCCCTCTCTCTCATTTCTCAATGCTCATTGTCATTTGCATCTTAACTTCCTCTTCAAAGTTGCCTTGATATTCAGCTTTTAAAAATGTTTTTCAAGTATATAAATGCTGGGAGTTGGGAGTCGGTGTGATTTTGCAGCTGGGCACCCTCTAGCGGAGCACCTGACACTGGCAGAGAATGGCTACCATAATCCCTCTCCAACCTGAGAGGAAGGCAAAAGGCAGAATCTGTTCTCTGAATTCTTATGTCTCTGCTTAGCCTTACAGAAAACAGTAACTCCACCAAAGGGAAAATTCCACTAGGAATGGAATGTCCTCCTCTCTTGAATCTCATCAAAGGCAGAGGTAGAAGCTCCTTACTTATCTGTTGTTCGTAATATGACAAAGGGACATTTGTGCTGAGGGTCCTATGTCAGAGACATGACTGATCTCAGCGGTATAGTTTTCAACACTTTTCGTAGAGTGTACAAAGGTCATTTGTATTGGTTCTCAGTGTACACTGGGGACACACCAAGTCAAAGTGCAATTTGTTGAATGCGGTTTGATAGAGGAAAGAATTAGAGGATTTCCAAGGTTATTGTTATTCTTCTAGCTGTTACCCTCTTCTTGTGAAGAGTTCATTTCAGCAACAAAGGCGAAGCCATGGGTAGGCTAGCTCTCAGTCCCGTGTTGACACGTACAAAGTAGGGCAGCTTTGTGTGAAGGCCAGGTGGTCTTCTGTTCAGGTATATGCACGTCTGGCTCCTCAGCTTTCATAGCAGGCTGTCAAACTGAGGCATAGTGTATTATATATACTTGTACATGTTTCTAAATCATGATTACAATGTATCTATATAATTATATATGATGATTATCTGTGTATATACATTTTTAAATACAATTGTATATGTAATATATTTATATGATTGCATATGTATATACATGTGTGTGTATACATATGTCTGTGCATATGTATATAAGTCTTCTTGTGGGTGCTTTTAAAATGAAATCACAAGAAGTCCACCAGCCTATTTCTGCACTTGGCTACTTCCTTGACTTACCAATCAATCAGTGAAAATGTAGCCCTGATTTCTAGTATGAGTCCAGAGAGTAATTCACCGTGAGCTCTGGGACTTATCTGACCAGGGCCATGGGGAGCTAGACATTTGCTGACACTGCCGGCTGCAGTCTCCTGCAGTACCGTCTGTGACTGGTGTGGCAGTACCAGTAAAATTGGGATGGCAGTGCTGATCTTCGTGCCCGTGTACGCTGCTTGAAACGGGCTCTCCCCAACCCTCAGGAACAGGATTCATAGACTCACATCACTTCAAGTCTGAGATGGAAAGTCACTCTGCTGTCCTCCATGCTGTGGTTGATGGACAGTTAGTGTCAGCATCACTGAGGAACATGTTAGAAAATCAGTGTTGTGCCCCACCTCAGTCCTACTAAAACTAACTGTCTGGGGATGGAGCCCAGGAAACCGTGCTCTAACCAGCTGTCTGGGTGATGTACACTGAAATTTCAGAAGCAAAGAGGACCTAGAAATAGGTAACTGGTGTGTTACAACGTGTGAATCAGTCAGTCTTCTGACTGGAACAGGCTGGCGGGAAATATGCAGTCTCCGAGAGAATGAAAGGGTGGGAGCTTATTTACCTTTGGAACAGATATTTGGGAATTAATAAATATGTATGTCTAAAGAAGAGGGATACTTTTCGTAAGTAAATAGAGTATTAAGATTTAGTAATTGCAAGAACATCTCAGGAAGCAATGTCCTGCCAGAGTCAGGGCGGTTAGAGTGAACTGTTCTTAATATGGTTATAATTCCTGTTAGATACTTTTTAGAACAAAACTGATTTGACTGTTTTCTAAAACAAGCCTGGCAAGGATCTGGTGCTTGTGCATCTAAAGAGGCCAAGCCTAGAGTTATTAATTTAAGAAACGTTCAGAAACGTCAATTCCTCCCTTTTGAGATATTTTACCTGTGTTACAGTTTCCCACAATTGAACAGCCTTGTATCAAACAGCTGAGTACTCATCCTGAAATGGAGAGAAATGACTGCTGAAAAGAACCTCCTGTTGCGTTTTTCATTATTGTTGTTATTGATCATTTATGAGCAATAGCAAAACACTAGGGATTATGCTGAACACAGGTTTCAAAACCCACCTGCCTCCTGGGCTCAAAATGCAAATGAGTGAGACCAGGCACAGACCTGAAGAGGGAGGAGAAAGCTACTCACGCGAAGTGACCAACTGCACGTTATAGAATATCTAAAGCGTTTGGTCCTTCCCCTGTGTTTTCTTTAACGCAAGTTTGCTGGAGTCTTTGGATGCTTAAGTCTCCCTCCAATTCCTTGTCCTCTTAGTATTTACATAGCACTTCAAAGCTGTTAGGCATTCCTTACTATTCTTCTGAGTGGTGATCCAAAAGAACTGCCAATTCCATTTCCCTGGTTAGGAATCTGAGGTACCAACAGTTCAGATAAGTGATGTGATTCTGCAGCAGCCAGCCGTGCACAAAAGTGTCCATGTTGGAGTCCGTAACTTCTTCGCTCACCACTTCCACTCCTGGACCACAACACATTCTGCACACAAAATGCTTGCCTTGATTCAATCATGAAAATAAAACGTTCACACACTGTCACAGTCAACTTGGGCTGCTATAACAAAAATACCACAGACTAGTGGCTTGAACAACAACATCTATTTCTCATTGCTGTGGAGGCTGGCAGCCCGAGAGCAGGGTGCCAGCACAGTCAGGATCTTGGTAAGGACCTCGTCCTGGTTCAAGATGGCCGTCTTCTCATTGCATTCTCACTGTGTAGAGGGGGAGAGAATGAGAGCAAGCTCTCTGAGTCTCTTCTTATAATGGCACTAATCCCTTTCATGAGGCCTCCACCCTCATGACCTAATCACCTCCCAGTGGCCCCAACACCTCACACCATCACACTGGAGGTCAGGATTTCAATATATGAATTTTACGGGGGCCACAGATACTTAGTCCATAACACACAATTTAAAACACTGACTACCATTCATCTGCTGAGGTTAGAGCAGAATGTTTAAGGTGAGAAAGCCAATTCCTAGTTGAAAAATTGAAACCCAGAAAGACATATCCTGAAAGTTGCTGTTTCCCCTTGCGTACAGACTCCGGCTTTTGTTTTGGTAGCAATAGTTGTGTGCCAGGAGAGAATTGCATATTGCATGCAGCCCCGTCATGGTGAGCCTGTTTCCCTCCGGTCTACGTTTAGATGAGGGGCCAAGTTCTGGCAAAGACATAAGAGAAAGTATGTTTGAGGTTTCTGGGAAATGTTTTTCTCCTGATATAAAAGAAAGTAAGAGGAGACAGTCAGTCCCTCTTGTAACTGCCTAACTTCCTTCTTTTCTGGATGGGACATTGTCAGGGATAATGTAACATGTGCCACCTGCAGTCATGAAATTGATAACCCACTGAAGGTGGCAGAAAAGGATGACAGAGGAGCCCAGGTCGTGGATACCAGAGTTCCTGGAGTGGCAACCTCCCGACACCTCATATCTGAGATAAATAAATACCTGTTATTTAAGCCACACCAGTCAGACATCCTGTTACCCAGAGCCAAAGTATTTCACTGATAACTCCAAATGAAGAATAATACTCACAGGCCATTTCCAAAATCCTATGTGACAAATAAGGGGGAAAATATCTAAAATTTTATGTATTTTTAAATAAGATATAGACTACTCGAAGATTAAAATTTCATGTGCCTCATTCTAGCCCTCCAAAGTCTTTATTGGAGTTTGGATTAAATAGAAGAGGTCCTTTTATGAAGTGATAACTTACAGTTGAGGTATTCACATAGCAGACAGAATTAAACCTTGCACCAATGCCGGTGCTCATTGATGTGGTTAGCTAAGGGGCACATACTGAAGGACAAAAAGCAGAGAAATGTGGGAGATGTGACACAGATCACAAATGCAGACTAATTATTTCTTATATTAACAGTAAGAATGCTAGAGAAAATGATAAATAAAAAATTATATTTTTCTTCTGAAGTTAAAATGGGAAAAGCTAAGACCAAGATTTCTTTTTCCATTCCCAAGGCAAATCGTGACTAATAAAACTTTCCTAATGCAAAATTCACTAGTATAATGCATCATATTTGTGATGTTCATAAAAGGAAATCAGAAATCATGAAATATAATAAACGACCATGCATCAAATATTTTAGAAGTATGTGCTGCCTCGAGGGAGTCAGAGAAGGTAAAAATCGTAATATTATGCAAGGTGTGTTTGCTGCTATTTTCACAAAATGACAGCTACAAGAAGCCTGCAGAGAAGGAAATAGTTCTTTGCACAGGTGTAGGATTGACCTTAGTTGGTTTGTGCGCACATATAGAGTGAAGATAGTGTCCTATAGAAGGCAGATGTGATTGGTGACCTTGCAAAAACAGCCTGGAGAGCAGGTGTTCAAGATAAAGGTAGAAGTGTTTAGCTGAGCTCAGTTACCTTGAGGTCCCTGAGTATTTGTCATTGAAATAAGCATTCAATTCTTAGAACTTTAGATGGTTTGAGGATAGAACAGCTTATAGTCAAGACAATACTGGCTTGAGGGTTGGAAAACTGATCCTGAGTCACAACACTGGCTGAGTGACACTGAGAAAGTCACTGAACTTCCCAAGCCTCAGTCTCTTAGTTAAGAGTGGATCTTCAGTGCTAAAACCAAGAAAGTTCTGGGCAAACCAGATGCATTGGTCACATTAGGCCTAGGTTACTTCATTTCCAACTCCTTAAAACACTTTTATTGTTAAAGAAAAGTTATTCTGAGACTTGATAAAACAGTAAGGAAGACTTTATTCAGGACTGTGGTGACAAATGTCAAGACTATAGTAATAGCAGAGGGAGACGGGGCTGTACTCCAAATACAAGAATAAGTGGGGATTTATAGCCAAGAAGCAGGTGGGGTGGGGGGGTGGGGGTCCATGGATGGAAAATTACTAAGAGGAGACATCTAGTGTGGGGGGAATTCTTGCTAGGCTGACCAAACAGGATTCTTGTTAAGGGCAGTCCACCATGATCAGAGACCAAGGGTGGAACGAAATTAGCAGGATTCTTGTCAATGCTGGATTCTGTAAGGACAGATCCTGAAGCCCCAGGCTGAGGCCTAGTTGAGAAGAGGGCTCAGAGGAGCATGACTAGTTTGGTCAAAAAGAGTCTTCATCACTATGTACCATAAAAATATGCTGACAGTGTCACAACGCTCTGGTGGCAGATGACATCTATGAGTGCACTCTACAAAGGACTGGGTCTCATTCCGCTGTGACTTTGATTATCAGATCTTTCCCTTGAGGTCTCGTTCTTGTGCTCCAGCTCAGCCCACTCAGCAGGGATTCAGGGAGATTTGTAACAGAGACTCCTTCGGAGCAAAGGTGTGAAGTGATGTGACTTTGAGTCTACTCAGAGCTGGTAGCTGCCTGTGAGGTAGAATCTGAACAGAACCAAGGTTCTCAATGACTCCCCTCAAATCTTAGTTTGCTGTGGTGCATGGTATTTCCACCATGGAAATAATTATGCAGAGAAATTCTTAAAAAATACCTGTGTTCCTTCCCCCTTTGTCACCTGGGGTGTAGTCTATCAGATTCCAAAATATATAAATTTACTCAGGTTTAATAGTTATGATGGTTCCAATAAGTAACAGAAACTTGAACAATAATGAAACTTATTACACATAAGATTCTCAGGAATAGTACAGTCTTCAGGCATGATATGAAGAGTTAGAGAACCACGCAATTAAAGAAAAGTGTATTTTTCTATCTCCTCAATATTTTTTCCTTAATATCTACTTCATCCTGGTCTCTTCGTGGTTTCAAACTGGCTGCCTGTGAAAATTGTTATGTGCTTCCTTGTGCACATTAAATAGAAGGCAGAGAGATAGACACGTGTGCCCTACACAGAACTATGAAGCTATAAATTATATGCCCTCCCTTGTGACACTCACTGTCACTGGGTTATTTCCCTGACAACCAAATTCTACCTCTTTCTGGAGCAAGGGATGAGGTAGATGCTTGACCACAGTGAGGGCTCTGTTACGAAGAAGGAAATTGGGAAATAATAGATGGGCAACTATGCTTAAAACCTGCTGTCGGTGCAGCACCATCTCTGTCCCTCCACCTTTCTGCCTCATTTCAAAGGCTAAAATCCTGTAATTAGATTTTACAGAAACCCTCACTCATAAGATACTGGCACAAACTCTCTCAAAGAGAGATAATTCTGTGAAAAATGGAAGGCAAAAGAAAAGCAGAAGCTATTGCGTGATGAGCACACTGAAGTCACAAGGAGTTCAGTGGCTTCTGGGTGTTCTGCGAATTATCCATGTCAGCAGGCAGCAGAGATAATTGGAGGCAGCATCCTGTGATCTCTGTAATTCCAAATTTCCTAAATGTTAGCGGAAGATTTCCTTGACGTTCACTTCTCCAACTCTTCCAACAGTTCTGCAGGCATCTATTTCTTGGTACTGTTTTCCTGTATAAAATATCTAGAATGGTGTCAGTTTTCATTAACCTTAACTCCCTACAAACCCAGCATCCACTACACCTGGGAAGAGAGTGACACTGACTAGCACAAATGTTATGGGTGATCTGGGGAAAGGAATCTGCCAAAAAGAAAATAGTATTTCACTATAATTTATAATTTCCTCTTGAACAATTTTGTAGATTAATTTAGATGCATAACCACTTTGTCAACATTCATTTATTGACCAGAGAGATACCCTTCCATACAGAACACAAACCTTACATTTGGTGGCCCAAAATATACATACATGGATTATCTCTGCCATGGAAAAGTATGAGAATTGCAAAAAGGTCTAATTTCTAAGAAAATCCACCCTTAAATGTTTGGGAGTGAAAAAGAAATGGCATGGTTAAAAAACGAAATCCAATTTTGTCTATGAAAATAGGGATAAAGTTAAATATACAATGCCTGATACTCCCCAAAGTAAAGTACAACCAGCTTTCCCATACACTGCTGATAGAATTGTGAATTAATCATACTGTCAAATTTACAATTTGGCAAATATATCAAGAACCTTAAAAATGTTTGTACTTTTTGACTCAGTAATTTCAATTCTAGGACTCTGTCCTAAGGAAATATGTTGAACTTCAAAAAGCCATATGCCTGGCTATCGCTAGCATATTATTTTTCATAACAGTGAAAAATTATAAATAACAAAAATGTTTAGCCACAACCAAATTGATTAAATAAAATTATGACAAAATATATACTCAACTACATATTTTATACTCATTTAAATTACAGTTAAAAATATTGGTAATAATGATAATTACCTTATAAAAATTAGATAAAAATTAAGCCAGATTTTAATTTATAGCTAGGTAAAATGTATACACATATAAATATTCAAGACAAAGGACTAAAAGGAAATACAGGATTTCCTCTTCCTTTTTTGAATTTTCCCAATTTTCTGGAATATGAAGATGCTGCTTTTATAATGTAACTCTTTTCCCTACAGTTATATACTTTCATTATAAAATGATATGTGTCCATTATGAGAAAAATACAAAATTATGACACGTACATCAGTCTGCCCAGGCTGGCATAACAAAGTACCACCGACTGGATGGCTGTAACAACAGAAATTTATTTTCTCATGGTCCTGGAGTCTGGAAGTTCTAGAGGAAGCTCGGCAGATTGGGTTCCTGGTGAGAGCTGTCTTCCTGACTTGCAGACAGCCACCGCCTCCTTTTGTCCCCGTATGCTGGAGAGAGAGCTGTCTGGTGTCTCTTCCTCTTCTTGTAAGTGCATCAGGCCTATCAGATTAGGGCCGCATACGTATAATCTCATTTAACCTTTTTCACCTCCTCACAGGCTCTATCTTCAAATAAAGTCAATAGTCACCTTGGGGGTTAGGGCTTTAACACATGAATTTGGGGAAGATACAATTCAGTCCATAGTAACATGCATATAACAAAGAGTGAAAGTGTTATCTCTCACCAACCTCTCTCCCTACAGGACATCACTCCTAGCAGATTGCAGCGCATCCTTCTGGATGGATTTTCTTATTTTTAACAATATTTGAAGAAAAATTAACTAATATATGCAAATACCTATAAAAATGTCAGTGTAGGGTAAGGTTTTGACTGCAAAAGAATAAAACTCTTCCTCTCATTGCCCTAAGCAACAGGAGAATTCTTAAAGCTTTATTCGTTCTGCCACTTAACTTTATATGTCTAAACCATACATTTATACTACTATTTTTTATTTATTCATTTTAGATGTTGTCCACCAAATTCTCATTATTATAGATCAATGCCTAGCTCCCATGTATGATTTTTCTCCCCGAACTATTTCTTCACCCCATCCTCTCATGCTTAACTCAACAATATATTTACATTGATAGAATTTCCAAAATCCTTTTTCCTCTCCAAACTCCTATCACCAGGGTTCAAGTGAGGTCCAGCAATGCTGAGATGTGTATTATAAATTTATATAGCCATTAACAAATGCTATTGCTCCAAAATACACACTATATCATACTATAATAAATAACAAGGTAAAATTAAACTTAAAATTTTGAGATGTATCATAGATTCAAATATACAAATTAAAATTTCTAGAAGAAAACAGGAATAATGTATCTGCCACCTTGACTCAAGCAAAGATTTCTTAAATAAGAGAGAGATAAAATGACAAAGTAGATTTTAATAAGAGAGAGAGAGATGACGATGACGCAAGAAATGGCTCTGAAGGACAACACCACTTCCACCGACATTTCACTGAGCAAGTAAATCACCTGGCCTCTCCCGAATTCTACAGGTGGGAATGTTTAAAATTCCTGAAGAGAGGATAACACAAGGAGGGAAAAGGTGATATTTCGCCAAGAGAAATATGACCTTCCAAAGAGAAATCTAGTGTGATATGGGATGAGAATGTCACCTTTCTGTAACTCCTATAGGCTGCTGACTTGAAACAGGGTTAGTTGGAAAGTGGGGCAAAGGGGATTGGAAATGGATATTTCAAGACCAAGACTGTGCTATGAATACTAAAAGTAAGCAGAAAACTGGAAGGCATGTTTTCATCCCAAATCATGGTCAAGGTGAACAGATTCTTGTAATATTTCTCTGGTTTTCTTTACAATAATATAGGCAATCCATTAGGAAATTAAACATTTTACGTCTTCATATGTGAATCCATATATAATATTAATATTGATTGAAATGTTAACCACTCATTTATTTTTAATTAAGTATTGAGCTTCTGACAAATGACATTTCAATAATGAAGTCTTACGATAATGGAGAGAGATTGTTTAGGGAGTGTATTTAAGGATTTTCTTTAAAAGAATGACTAAATGCCAGCACTGACTTTAGTTAGAAGCAAAAACACTGAATACAAACTGTGACTCTATAAGCATTTACATTAGCTTGCAACTCCTATATTTCTCTATTTTAAAATGCTTCAAAAATACCATAATGTTTGTGCTCCTAATCATAATATCACATTATATAAAGATTACCTCTTATGCTATCTCACTCTTCTACTCAAACATCTCCTATGACTTTCCTTATCACTCAGATTTAATCTTACCGCCTATTGTTTTTCCTCTCCTTGCTCTTTCCAGTCCACCCAGCCTCACTGGCCTCTGCAGTGTCCCTTGAATGCACCAAGAATACTCCAGCTTAATGGCCCCTGAGCTTGTTTCCCCTCTTTTGGAATGCTCCTCCCCACGATAACCATGTGACTTACTACCTCTCTTCCTTCAGCCCTCTGATCAAATGCCATTTATCTGAGAGCCATTCTTGATACGTACGTGTGTGTACCTGTTATGGACTGAAGGTTTGCATCCCCCCCAAATTCATATGTTGAAACCCCAACTCCCGATGTGATGGTATTTGGAGATGGGGTTTGGGGAGGTAATTGGGGTTAGATGAGGTCATGCAGGTGGGGCCCTGGTCTTATGCAGTTTGTTTCTTTATAGGAAGAGATACCAGGGAGCTTTATCTTTCTCTCTTTGCCAGGCCAGGAAGAGAGCCCTCCCTAGAACCTGACCATACTGGCAGCCTGGTTCAGACTTCCTGGCTTCTCCAGCACTGTAGGAAAACACATGCCCGTTGTGTAAGCCAACCAGTCCATGGTAATTTGTTATAGCAGCCTGAGCTGGTGTAGTACATATATGCATGTGTGTGGGTGTGTATATAAAACTTATCCATTTATTTCCCTTCCCATATTGTTTTTCTTGCTCCTGTTGCTGTCTGTCCACATTGCCCTTCTATATTTTCCTTCATAGCAATACCCCTACTATGCATATTATGTACACTATTTGTTAATTTGCTTATCGCATTTTCTGTCCAAGTAGAATATAAACTCATGCGTGTCAGATCTATGTTTAGTTCATGGATGTACCCCCAGTGCTTAGCAATGCCTGGCACAAACCGGATTTCCAGTAAACACATGCTAAATGAAAGAACCACTAGAATGTGAGCTCCTGTGCTGTGCACAGTGCCTGGCACATAGAACACCTCACTTTGTGTTTGTTGAACTGAACTGAACTGAGCTGTCCTTAAAATGCTCCAGGTGAGAAGGCAGCCTGCAAGATAATATAAAAGACCTGGGGTAAGAGGCTTTGGCCGTCATCACGGCTCTACAGTGAATATCACTGGAAGCATCACTAAAACTTGGATCTGGGTGTTCTCATCTATAAAATGAGATGGTTTGACCATATGAGCATAGGTAATGGACCCCGCCTCAACACTGCCCCATTAAAAGGCATTTGTTATAAAGGGAAAAGGCCAGTTTCTACATAAGGTGTCAGCTACTGCCAACAACATGAAAATGAAATTCTGCTATAGATTCTTAGATGAAAAAGATTAAACAGAACAATAAGAAAATATATCTGGTCCAAAATGGTGATAAAGCCAGGGTATTTGGCCCATCTCCTAAATCCTCTTTAAGTCTGTCTCTCTTATAAAAGTTCTATATTATGGCTGGAAACTAGCAAAGAGCGCCCATCACAAACCAAATGAAGAATTTGGAAAATTAATCACAAATAAGCAAAAGAGTTACAATCAGACAGATATGTACCCCATTGGCTGTAAGAATCCACCCAAGAATGAGTGACCATCAAGAGCAAATTTAAGAAAGATAGATAAAGATAATAACCCTTTTTAAACAAATTCTATGACTTGGACCATAATCAGTAAACAAATTCAAATTGAATTTACATAAAAAGAGCAATTTCCTAGGAAAATATAGGTTATTGATGGTGACCTCAGAGAATATGGAAAATCTAAACACATTCATTACTATGCATAAAGCTGTCAAAATATACCTCCAACTTCTCTTGTGAAGAAAATACCAAGATAAGTCAATTTCACATGTCAATTCTATCAAAACTTCAAGGATGTTAACACAATGCTATTTGAAGCTCTCAAACTGTTATAAGAAATAGGCAAAACATTCACATGAACACCAGATGACACTGTCACAAAAAGAAAAGAATTATAGAGCTTTATAATAAGTGATATAGATTTGATAGGGTGAAAGTCAATGAAAACTTCATTCTTTCTCTCCACTTTTTGTCCAGACCCTATTCTTCATGTAGCTATTTGTGGCTCATAGCTTTCCTCTGCTTCTAGTCCCAAGAACAATCTCTTTTCAGTAATTACAATGGCCTTTCCACTGTAACAATCATAATTCTGGGCTTTGCGTAAAGCTTTCTATTCTCTCATTTGATATGAGTTCTTGTTGGAAAGGCTGCAATGAGCAACGGTATGTGATGGGTCAGCTTTCCCCCTCCACCTCTCCTGCTGTTTCTCTTCCTCTCCCCCACCCCTTGGTAACTACAGCTTGGGCCTGGGGGTGTGGACAAGGTCATAAAGAATATAGTAGAACTAGGTGAATGCAGTTAGATTCTGACACTGATGCCTTCAAAGGTGTGTAAACCTGGCTCCTTCTCACCTCCAGTGCTTATGAAGGTTCCTTGGATATTCTGCCCAGGGTAACCCAAAGTCTGCCCTTACTCTGGCTGTTTCCCTCAACCTGTGGGAAGTGTCAGTCCCCCCTCTAGCGTGTCACTTTGCTTTTCTGGGCATCTCTCTTGAGCCAAATCTCTTAGGCGGCCCTCTTTGCCTTTTCATTTATTTCCTCTTCTCTTCTTCTCTGAGGAGACCACACAGCCTTGTCCTGCTACCACCGCACATGTAGGTTGCTTGCCTGCGGCCCTTATAACTTTGCTTTGCCACAAGCACGAAACTCCAGCTTTAGCCTTTCATCTTCAGTCTTTAGGATGAAGGTAGAGATCAAATGTGTTTCTCTTCTATTTACTAAGACTGCATAACAAATTACCCTAACTCTTACACATGCCAAATGACATGTGCTTAAGGATTCTGTGAGTCAGGGCATAAGCAGTCTATTCCTTGATGTCTGAGGGACTCAGCAGCAAGACTCAAAGCCTAAGGGCTAGTGTCATTTGAAGGTAATTCAGGCAAATGTCGGTGCCTAATGCAGGCTCTTGGCTGGAGTCTCAGCTCCTCTTCATGTATTCTCTCCACGCGGGCTAAGTTGGGCTTCCTTAAAACATGGCAGCCAGCTTCCCTCAGAGCAAGCATCCCGAGGAAAAGAGTTGTGGGGAGGCCGTATCATCTTTATTCTCTAGCCTTGGAAGGCATGCAGCATCAGTCTTCTGTGCTCTAACATTCAGAGCAGTCACACCCAACCCTGGCTCAGTGGGAAAAGAAATAGATTTCTCCCTTTCCTGGCAACTGGTAAAGTTCTGGAAGACAACTTCTATTACTATGGCCTTTTTTAGGAAAATGCAATTTGCCAAAAATTCCTTATGTTTTCCAAACTGCTAGGAACAGATGTCATATACTCAAGCCCTTCTTATTTAGCTTGAGTTAAGGAAAAGCACCTTGTCCTCTCTTCCATGTGGGGACTGGAGGGAGAAAAAAAATGACACAAAAGCCAACAATTGTCTCCAGAGAAATTCTCTTTTTCTTTCCACTTCCATCCTAATCCCTTTTTACCTTCAAGGTGGGTATGGGCTAAGGAGGCAAAACAATTCTTCACCACTTTATTTACAAACCCTGTATAAGTAGCCTAGCACATCAGTTTGAGAGCTGAGAAATACATAATTTTATCACGCTCAGCCTTTTGGTGGACTGCTGAAAAGCAGACAGTGTCCTGTTTAAACAATTCGTTAATTAAAAAGTTGAATATAGCAGCACATAAAAGGAATACAACCAAACTGAGGGGATTTAATTTTAAAAATTCAAAGATGGGTTGATATTAAGAAATTTGTTAACATATTTGTCATCCACAATATATAGAGTGCTTTTACAAAACAATAGAAAAAGCACACAGTTTTATGAGAAACAGGCTAAGGACATAAAGTAACAAGTCATGCAGAGACACGAATACAAATAATCAATAGAAAACATGCAACCTCATTGGATAAACAAAGATCATGCAAACTGAAGCAAGTACTATTTTTAACCTATAAAAATAACAGGTAATATAGAACAATAGAGCTTAGTTTTTGTGAGTTCAGAAGATTTTCTTTCCTATAATGAGCATATATCACTTTTGTGTATATATGTGCATACACGTGTGTATGCATTTTTTCCCCCAATTCCGAAAGTAAAACGTGAGCATAGGACTAGACGATGTCTCAGAGTCCTTCCAGGTCCAAGATCCTATTATTTTCAGCTAAGAATTTTTATTGCAATATACTTGAAGCAGCTCTGATTTCCTGGCTCTAAAACTTAGAATACTGCCCCACTGCTAACAAAAGAAAACCAAATGCTTTAGTTTAATGTTCAAAGTGCTTTAGTCTCATTCCAGCGTCCTTTCCATGCTGTGCGCGCCTTAATCTGCCATCACAGCAACCGCTCCACGTCGTCATTCACATAGCTCACATCACGCTCTTCACCTCGAATGCTCTTTCTGAACATTTTAATGATCTTACATGCTCTGTCAAGATTCAGGTAAGCAATGTCATCACTCTATTAGAGCTTTCAATGATTCCTCCAAAGGGAAGGAACCCTAAACCTTCTCCCAACCACTCAAGTACTTCACTGATTATCGTCCTTACAGAATTTTCTACTATCCCTCTTAGTTACCTGTGCATAGGTCTTAACTTTTCCACTAAATGATATGTTCTTTGAAGGCAAGAACCATGTCTTATTAATATTTTGCAGCCCTAACAGCACTTAGCCGAAAAATACCTCATACAACATTTTTTCAATAACAAAAACAAACGTAATGTTAGTAATAAGCCTGAGATTTACGTTTACTATGTTCCCAGCATTGTATAAAGCTCTTGACTGAAATCCTGTAAGCCTCACAGCTCCTTAAAATAGACACTATTATTAGTCTAATTACAGACTAGGAATCAAAGTCATAAAGGGGGTAAGTAATTTGCCTACGCAAAAACAAATCCCTTCATTTGAGCCCTTTTCTTTTCTCTAAATGGGCCTATCAATGAATCCTGGGGGTCTTGTGGCATGGCATTCTTTCAGTACATAATGACAGAGAAAGAAGAAAGAAAAACAATGGAGAAAAAAAAAAAACTCCAGAGAATAAAACAGAGGCAGATAAATTGTACATACGTTCAATGCAGGAAGCTAGGATTGGATTCTAAAGTGATTGATAATAAGAATTAGGGATATAGAAGAATGTAAAACTAGTAAAAGCATATCTGTTATTTAATGATCGTCATCTTAAGAATATTTGGTTATACGACTTTTTATATTCTTTAAAATAATGAAAAGAACCAAAACCATTCATTTACATGGGTGCTAGAACACATTTTGCCATTTCTGCTTGAATGAGTGCTTAAGCAGAATGTCTTGATTGTTATTGATTACAGCTTTCTGTAACCCAACCCATCTTCCCTTTTGGAAGGGGTGTTAGTCCGATAAGGATTAAAATGTTGTGTACTTTTCTAATTCACTTGGCATTTACTCAACCCCCACAGCCCTAGGACTTTGGGGATATTGACTTTGGACCATTCGAGAGGCAAAAGGGCATGATTAAAGAGGTTAGTTGTGGCCTCATGTACTTACTGCACGCCGTGTTTCTAGTTCCAGAACCATGGAAAACCCTGGTTGTTTCTGCTTTGAAGTTCAAGAGCTCAGAGTGCTCCAGACGATATAGGCATGTACCAGGCTCAGATTGTATTGGATGAAATTGAAACATTGGATCACAACTGAGTGTAAACCTAAACCTTTCTGAATATGAGCAGAGTGTGTAATTCATGACAGAAACTTGAATTTGAAAGAGAGGAATGTTACAAGTAATAAAAACAAGAAGAAATGAAGTGAGAATCCCAGAGCCTTCCTTACACGCCAGAATAAAGTAGACGAGTATTACATTCTTTCCTTTTGTGGGTCCCTTCCACACCTGTTGCTGCTTTCCTAGGGAATTAGCCAAAGTGATACAATTTCTCAGTCTTTGTGGGGAGAGAAATGATACTATCCCACAAACAGCAGGCCAAGCCTCACATTTTTCACCATGCTTCTTTTTTTCCACATCTTTGATGCAGGACCGTCAATTTAGCACAGTGGTTAAGGTAAAGCAACAGGCACCGAACATGAAAGTTGTTAGTACGTTTATAAACTGAATTACTAGTGCATCACCTCTGGCTCAGAGCTTGGTTCATCTTTTTTGGTGGTTGTTGTTGGTTGATTGGTTAATTGTTTGATTGGTTTTTTGGACATGTTATGTTAGAGAAATGACCCTGAGAGGTGAGTCAGCCCTATCTCTGCATGATGTCACACATATTTAGTTGAAAATATTTGCTCTCCTGGACACGTGCTCTCCAGAAAAAGTACAGGCTCTGATTTTGTTAAGGTACAAATTTCTCCTGCAAAAATCATAGCCCATTTGTTAAGGTTTATAGGAAGAATATATCATGCATACACTCTTTCATCAATTCTGCTGTGAGAAATTATGTGCCTGACACTGGGCTTCACCAAAAGCCTGGAAAGACAGAGTATTTATTCACAGGCAATATAAAAACTAGAATGGAAGATAAAACAACAGTGGTAGCTATAGATAGTCTACTCGAGATTGTTCTTATGCATTTTTGATAAAATCTTGTATAACCAGCAATATCGCTGTCATATATAAACCTGTTTGTACTCAAGCAGAGTAAGTTGATGATATATTTTCTCTGCCATCGTGTTATTTGAAAGCATCATCATTCATTCATTCGCAGTTAATAAGGCAATACTGCCACCTACACCAAAGTCACTTAACCTCCCGAAGACTCAGTTTTCTCATCTCTAGAATAGGAACTAATGATACTTTCTTCCTTGAGTTTATGTGGGAAGCAAATGGGATAATAAATTACAACATCTTTTCAAGAATCTTAATAGCATATTTCCTTTCAACCATGAAAGCATATCCCTATCACTGAATTATAGACACTGGCACATCATAAGATATAATTCTAGCAATTAGAGTATCCAAAGGCAATGAATGGCACTGGGCAGTCACGATTGCTGGCCTAGGGGGAGTTTTAAGCATACGAATTTGGATTATCCAGAAGAATCATGTCACACTGATCTCCTGCCAACCTGAATAAGTTCATTAGAGATTAAAAAGTTTTATGTGATTCTATTACTTCTGACCAGAAGATTCAAGCACCAAACCCAGGTCTACTTGACTTCTGAACCCGTTCCCTGAATTTCTGCTCTACACAGCTTTCCAGATGTGTTTGTCCACTACCAGGCAAGACTGGTTCAGTTTAGCAGTGGAAGTAACATTTCTTGGCCTGCCAAATTAACTTAGTAAATGAGTACTAACCAATCCTTACAAAGAACCCTGAGATTTCTACCTACATAAGCACAAAATATGGTTGGAGTTCCTGGGCATTAGCCATGCTTAGATATGGAATATGCCCTCATTTTTTTTTAATTTTAAAAAAATTAAAAAACTCTGGTCCACAACCAGAAGTGTTTAATTAAGTTTATATACCTCCAGGCAGAATTCACATACACACCAGTGAACTTAGAAACTTCTTGATGTCCAGTTCATGACGAGACTGAGCACTGTGGTCCTGGCTGGGCCCGAGC
>RJWJ010012815.1:0-41147 GCA_004363605.1 Indri indri
TGAACCTGCAAAATCAGACAGCAAGTTATCTATTTCCAGAATACAATGATGGGAAAGACTTTCAGTTCTGGGCAGTGACCCCACTACTTGGGCCAGTGCCTTCTGTGCCCATGGTGGCAGCGGCAGCCCCACAAGCTTCTGAAAATACCTCAGGGTCATTCTTACCTTTAATTGAAGGGTAAGACATGTTTGCAGAGGATAGCAGGAATAGCCCATGTCCTGCCTGTAGAATCCCAGAAATCCACAGTCTTAATTTATTTTTTTTCCCATCTCTGTCCCCTTCAGCCCAATTTGGCAGTGACTGATTGACTCCGTAAGTCATACACCTATATCTATAGCAAATGGTTGTACCATTCCCTTGATGTTCTCACTACAGTGCACTTTCTTATTTTTTTGCAACATGGATAGGCTACAAATTTTTCAAATCTTTAAGTTGTAGTTCCTTTTTGAGTAAAAATTCATTCCATATTTTATCTTTCTTCTCACATTTTACTGTAAGCAGTAAGAAGAACCCAGGTTGTTTTCCCCACACTTTGGTAATTTCCACAGATGAAGTATCAAATTCATCACATACAAGTTCTATTTTCCTACCAATAGTAGGAAATAATTCATTTATGTTCTCTGCTCTATAAAAAAGAATCTTTCATGCAGTTTCCAATAACATATTCCTCATTTCCATCTGGGACCTCAACAAAAGTACCTTCAACGGTCATATCTTTAGCAGTTTTCTGGTCAGTGATATTACTGTTATCACTATAAGGATAAGAGGGATGATTATTATGATTAATTTGGGTTAAATGTTTTTACCATAGGCAATGATTTGGAATTGTGGCATCTCTATCAAGTGTTGCCAAGGTTTGCGGTTATGCATGTTCTACTATTGAAGAAAATCCTGGTGAGCTCTGCTGACAATTCTGGAACTTTTTTGCTTAGTGTAGGAGTGAAGACTCTTCAAATGAACACAATCAAGGTTTTCTTTTCTAAATTTTAAAATACAATGTTTTATTCATGACCCAAGATAACTTAGTGACTTCTATCACATAAACATGGAATTCCTTTTTTGAACATATTTGTCTTCATTTAAGTAAAAATTCTCCCTACATGCTAAAAAAAAAAAAAAAAATGCTCCTACTTGATCACAATAAAAAGCTGCTCACAATCTTAGTACCAAACTTCTTACACTAGCAGGAGATGGGAGCCCACACATTGGAAAACCTCCCTACAATTTTATGGTAGCCATTAGCCAATTTCAGCTAAGATATTTCAAATATTAATATTTAGCAACTATTGAGCGGAGTGCCAATCAATCAGAAGATACACTACACTTAAACAGTATGACTACCAAAACAGATGAGGTGGTCATTTCTGTGACTTGCTATGTCATTTTTCTATAATATGAATTTTGTGATTAGATTAATAAGGATACATATTTAGCATTATTTAAAATTTTTAATTTTGAGAAATTATTAGTGACTCTTTTCTAAAGCTTCTAGGTTTATATTATTGGATGCTTTTAATTTGTTAGAAGTTCTATAATATGTTAATAAAACAGAAACTACAGACACATATGCAAAATTAAAACCATGTGAATCTATATTACCTTCTTGGAAATTTCCAAGATAATAATGCCAAGATACTGCTTCAAGTTAGCTATATTGTAAGATGTCCAATGAAATTTGCATTAAAGGACTTATTCTTACATAATTTAAGAGATCAATTGTACTCTAGTTTTCCAGGGTAGTTTATTGATTTTCTTTGATCAATCTTTACTAAGTCCATTAAATACCTTATATAGAAGGTGTTAACAATAAACTGTTAGGAATAGGCAATATTTCTTATTAAATAAATAATGGAAAAAGGTTCTCACTCTTTGTACCGTGTTTTTCTTAAATGAGTACTCAAGAATGAAAAGACTATAATGCCACTGCCCATTGTTTTGGGGTTTTTTGTTTTGTTTTGTTTTTTAAAGGAACAGGATCTCCCTCTCTTACCCAGGATGGAGTGCAACGGTGCACCATCACAGTTCACTGTAATCTCGCTGTAATCACAGCTCCTCGGCTCAAGTGGTCATCCTACCACCTCGACCTCCCAAAGTCCTAAGATAACAAGTATAACCCACAATGCCAGGCTTCATTATCTGTTTTAAAATCAATTTAATGGTTGTATAAGGTAGAAAATGGAGATTTTTTTCTCTGTCCTTGTAAAGGTGTTTATTTGGTCCATCTGATTTGCTTACCTTTCTATGCCAAATTATACCGCCTTAAGTAATATAGCATCGAAACGATTCTTAGGTACTTCTATCTAAGTACCTATAAATACTATAAATACTTTTTGTTATTATTTGTTATTAAAAGGAGAGACACAAAGGATACATCACAGAGTATGGCTTCTTATTTCCAAAACACAAAAACATCATCTATTTTATAAATTTGTATTATATTAATATAAAGTAATGTTGTGCTGAAGTGTTTGAGTGTTATTCTAGTGAAATTTAGAGCAGTCGCAAAGTTCCCAAATCGTTCCAGAGAACAGTTAGTTCTCAAAATTTTAGACACGGTTACTTTATGCAACTATTCAATCCATTGCAACAATTAAGAAAAATGTGAGATTTTTGTAAATAATTGTAGAATATTATTTATCAAATAATCCTACCAGAGGCAATTTTTTTGTATCTTTCTGCTCTTACTGTTGGTGCTATTGTTACTCCAGGAAGATTTGCACCCAGTCCTAGCCCTTTAAAGTTAGCTGTAACCAGTTCACAGGAGGGGGTCCAGCCCTTCCTTTCAAGGTTAGCAGGACATCCCAGCCTCCATGCTCCTCCTTTTATCTCTGAGGATAGGCCCACAGAGGTGTATTTAACAGAGACCGTGAAATTTTTTTCTGTATGAATATTTTAAAATATATTGTTATATGTAGAGGTTATTAAAAACGTCTTGGCTAATACAAATTGATTTCTCCAAAGATTTTGTGTTTTTGTTGTTGTTATTATTATTAACAGGCTCACGGCACATGTAATTTAGGTTGTTCCTTCTACATAAACTTTTAGAGGCCATGAAGAAATATTCTTTTGTTTACAAAGGACAACTTAATGTATGTTAGTATGTTCTTTCAAGGTAATAAAGAACAGAGCTGACTATTTCACTTACGTCAAATTATCAATTCTTGAATGATTTAAGAAGATCTTCCCTGGCCTCATCCATGACCCTGCCCTGGGAGTCCCAATGTCACAGAGTGCTAAGACTGACATTATCTTAGAAAAAAATTTCCTCAGCATCTCTGCCACCTGTCTTTGTGCCTTGTTATCCACTTTACCATTCTACCATCTGTCTCACCACCTAAGTGACCTATAATTAAGAACTTTGAAGAAAACCCACTCAAAGTTATGATTGGACAGTCTTTCATGTCCCTCAAACTATAATGCTGTTTCTGTTCTCCCTATTAGTCAAGAATTCCTCTTCACGGGGACATGGGGAAGACTGGCATGTGCACAGAATAACCTTACCTCCTTAACGACCACTAATTATGCATTTTGTTTTTCAAAAGCCACAGTTATACGACAACCACACAGCTGCTTCCCTAAGAAAGAAGAAAACATGTTTTAGCAAATGATTAAAGCAGTGGAGATATTTTGGTTATTATATTTGTCTGCTGAGAATATGATACAATTTTGTTTTTTCTCCATGTGATTTACTTATACCATGAAATTCCTTTTTATTTTCTTTAAAATACATATCATTCTCTTATAAGCATATTTCTAATATATACATTTTTCTTGTCATATGAAATGTGTGTTTGGAAAGAAAAACAATAATGCCTTATTTGAAAAATCTGCTAAAAACATCAGTTATAGAATGTGAGTAATGTAAAATTTCATGAATTTCATTTTAATATTTGTATAACAAATGCCAGATGTTCCATGATGATAAATCCTATGAGAGGAAGAACTTTTCTCACTTTATTTTTAATGATTTTAAAATTTATTTAACTCACAGATTTGTTAAAAAAAATACTGCAGATATCTTCTTGAATTTCCATATTTTCTGTTTCTTAAGAAAACACCCTGCTATTTGAAGTAACATTCATGGCAAATTAAATTGTGTGATTTAATTGTATGATTTAAAATCAAACATCACTAAGTAAAATGGAGATGGGAAAGGATTATGAGTGGGACCAGGGCTGGTCTTCTTAAATCATTGAGTGAACTCCCACTTTTATAATGTCTTATCTTTAAAAATGACATACAAACTATGCTTAATACACTATCGTCTAAAGGAGAGGAAACACGTCCACCTACTCAGAAGCTACTGGAAGCCTCAGCGCATCCTCCAGCCCTTTCCTTCAACACTTAAATAGATAAAACACTGTTTACATCATAAACCTTCCAATCCACTTTTGAATAATTATCATTTCTAGAAAGATCTTACCTGGCAGTGAATCGAAACCTCTTTTCAACTCCCGTTCTTATCCAGAAATTTTAAACCCTCGGGAGCAAGATATTTCTCAAAGCAAACCCTCCTTTCCATCTTAATCCATCAACAATGTGAATACCAATGCTCTTTCCCAAATTAAATATTTCTAACTCTTTCTACAACTCCCAAAATGGCAAGAATATTTTATTCCCTTTAATATCCTGATGGTACTCTCAGACATTTATTTTTGCTATAATATATTGACTAATTGTCATACCATATGAAATAAATGAATCTTTATCACTATAAGCTATTACTGCTGACCATCTCAGTCGGTGATGAAGAGAATTTTATGATGAATAAAACATTCAGGGTATGAAACGGTAACTTTAGTGCATGCGTCTAATTCCTCAGTGCTTATTTTTTAAAAAATACATTAAAGTATTAAAATCATGTTTACAGTCAGCTATCATTGTTATCAGCATCTGTGCATATAGTTAAGCTATATAATGTTGGTATGTATTCCAGAAGGGCTATAAATTATGCACTAAATATAATATCTCTGCTTGTCAAATAAACTATGACCCTTACAATACATATCTATTTACGTATGTATTCATGAATGTGTGCATGCATACATGCATATACATACATGCATACGTACATGTACATATATATAGCTGGTACATGGCATATTAAGTCTGTTGTCAGAGAAAGATTCTGAGATCTGGGCCCAAAACATTAATTATCATATTTAAACTAAATAGTACTTGTATTACAACAAAAAATTAAATTTATTAAATCCAATAGAGTAAAAACAGCATAAGATATTTCTGTTCTTTTTCCCTTATTGTTTATTCTTCCTCACTCACTTTGGATAAATCAATGAGCAGAAATGAAATGAGCATGTGAGAATTTAAAGGCCAGCTGCTGCTGCTGGCATGTATTTGAAGCTAATGGCTAATCTTCAAGTACAGTGCCGATTTTGCTAAAACCTGAATCCTCTTTCATTCTGACAGCCTAAGTTTCTGAGCCAAAATCAGGGGACAGTTCTTGGATTCCTGAATCTCTTATTTGAGAGCAGCGTAGGATAAACAGATGCAGTGTGGGACAGAAAAAAACGTTGTTTATCCTCAGTCAGTTCTGAATGATGTTTTATCTTTAGTTCATGTTATTTCTTTAAAAGAAAATTATAGATAATTATCAAATATGTGCCGTATGTTTGGTTACTGAATGTTTTACTTTCATTACTTTATATGCGAACCAGAAATATTTGAAATTAAATATATTATAACTTCACTTATATGTATACAATATTTACTTGTTGATATGATTTGTATTATTGCATTTTGATATTTGATGTTTGTGTTATTTTTAAATAATTTCCAAATGACATAATTCAGAATCTGTAAAAAAGAGCTTTATCACAGGATAGTGCAAAAGGTATTTTGCCAGTTACAAAACTAATATATTTGATTTTAGTCGTAATGGTAATTAGACTTTGGTTTTCAAATTTCCTGAATTGTAGAAAATATCCATCTAGCACAGTCCAATTAAAACAAATTGGACAATTTACTGACAATTTAATGAAATAAACTGTTCAGACGGACAGCTTTTTAAATTGACCAACAATCAATTTGGTGAATTATGTTCAACTGTTTCACGGTCCACCTGCCATTTTACTTCTCTTGAAGATTCGTAACAGTAGCCAAAACAGATTAAGAAAGGTAGGTTGTTCATTCATTATCAGCATATATATACGCATATGTGTACATTACATACATACGTGTTCATATGCGTAATTATTAATATGTCCACGTAAGCGTCTATATGTGTACATGTAAACATGCATATCTACGTAACTGTTCCACATATAAAAAATGTTTGAATATATTGGAGTAGAGGGGAAGGACATAATGCATAGGTCACAAACAATGCGTATGTGTGTGTATATATATAATTTTATATAATGAGTGTATTTAAAACCTATGTTCATTCTTTTAAATTAACATCTCAATCTGTCCCATTATAAATCTTTACTGAATTTTCATTTCTCACACAGTAATACATTATGAAATAAATGTACATGTCTAAAAAATTTATCCTTATTAAAAATAATTGAGAACATAATAAAACATGGATAAAAAGAAGTAAGCCTCATGAAACATTAGGGTGGAAGTATTTCTTTTAAAAGCACAAAATATGTAATTATGATGATTTTTAGTACAGTTAATCCAGAAACATATAGAAGATATAATGCAAATAAAAAGATGCTAAAATATTATTTTTTCACATGATGTAATTTGATAGCTGTACAACCTGTGACAATAATTCAGGAAAACAAGTAACGTCATGAGACAGCCTTCCTCTATGCCCCAAACCTTAGTAACTATGGTATCATCCCTAGTAGCTCCATCATTCACAGGGATGAATCAACCAAACTCCTAGACAATCAGTTTCCTGATTTGTTTATTTACGTTGGCTCAACCTCCTTGTCCTCTCCTAATGGTATACTGGAAATTCATCCCTGAATTATCTGGTCACTTCCTCCTTTATTTCTAAATAAAGTACATTCACAGAAAATCTTTTTACCTCTGATACCCCAATCCACCCTTATGTTCTGACTTCTTCCTTCTGTGTTTTAACTTAATTTTATGGTTAATGATCAAAACATATTACTTAATTAATGTTTTCAACCTTTTTTCAATCTCTTTTACATATTCATTTGACATATCTCCAGATTTGAATCTGTCTTATGATCCATGCCTGAGCACAAATTTTGGGTAAGTTTCTGAAATATATTATATAACTGAATTGAAAGAATGCAATAGTTAAAAAAAAATACTCTCACTAGAGCTTAATACCAACAATTATGTTTTAAAAAGATGTAAATGTAGAAAAAAAAATACCATTTGTAATATCAATAATAAAGGAAATGCCAAACCAGGGATAGGCAAGATTTATATTAGAAAATTGCAAAATTAAGCTAGGTATGAAAAAGAGCACTTGAATGAATGGAAACACATTTTTTTATTGAACAGAAACATTTGGTGCTATAAAGATTATAAATACAGAAATGTATCTATAGATCTAGGCTGAATTAAAGCAACTATAGGATGATAGTTAAATTAGAAACAAATTCTAAATGACAAATTGTGAATGGATGTCTGGGGAAATTCTGAAATATGATTAATAATAATATTAAAGGTGTAATAATTATAAATGTCTGACACTAATGTATAAATGAAAAAATATGCAGATTCATGTAAATTCATGTAATCTAATAAAGAGTACTAAGTAGACACAAATGTAATAAAAATTTAGTTTATGATAAAGGACACATTGAAAATCAATGTAGATAAAATAAATTATTAACCAATAGTGTTACATACATGGTCAAAATGTTTTTAAAAATGTTTTGAATACTCACAGAAAGCTTTTATCATAATAGATTCTCAAGGTATCAAAGATTTAAACTTTAAAGAGTGAAACCAAATGAATATATAAAAAGCAAGGCAAGATGAGAACAAAAAATAATATAACTGGTCAAATAATATACTACATTTGCCATTTTATGAATTAATTAAATCACTTTTAAAAGTAAAAGAATCAATAAAAATAATTTTAGAAATTATAATTCAGCTATTTCCTATTTAATTTTAAAAGACCTATAAGAATATAATGCAGTTAAGTTGGATCTGGGAAAATTTAATGTAGGTCTCTCAAAAAGGCTGATTTCTGAGACCAAGAGACCAAGACGTCAAAACATAACCAACATAAAAAGGATTTGAATAAAAGTATAATACTGTTATGGATAAATTTGTAATCCATAAAAGTATAACTGATTTTCTTTTCAAAGACAGATAACACATAAGATATCCAAATATATTAGACTCCAAGAAAGACAAGATCACTTCGAAATTCTTTATATGATATCTCTAAGAGTGTACTGAATTTGAAACTTAGAAACTTATTGAATTTAATCAGTAGATTCAATGCAGCTGACAAAGAGACCTGAAGCTGCGATACACATTACAATAGGGACAGATAGAAATACATAAAAAGGAGTATAATGAATCAGGAAATAGTCTAGCATGTTAATTGGAATTACCTGAGAAGAGAGGAAAAATAATGGAGAGGGCAAAGGAATAATTTGATGAAATTAATTATTTCTCAGATTCAAACAGCCTAAGTCTTAAATAGGATAAATCTGTATGTGGGCATCTCTTAGTAAAAATGCGGATAACTAAATACAATAATAAATTTTTAAAAGGAGTTAGATCCTGGCATATCAATATGTGGAGTAAGTTATTGAAACATTAATAAAATGTCTTAGGAATTTCTGAGGAAAGAAATTGGTCACCAATTATATAATATCTAAAATGTGTTACCCAGGAACAGATTTTTTTTAATTATACATGTTATTGTTAAAATTTGTTAACTTAGGAAATATCATAAAATTTCAAAGGTAACCTTTTAAAGAAAATAATAAGAATGCATAAATTTTAAACTAATTTATAGATTAGTGGAAAAATAAAGAGCTCTCCAAAGTCTAAATAATAATTAGTAATTAAAAAAGCATAAAATGACTAAATCAGAAAATACTCAAATTATGACTGTAGAAATGAATCCTAATATATTGAAAATTACCATCAATAAAAAGGTCTAAATTGCCACATACGAGGCAAAATTATTTTAAAAATAGTATTATACCAGGCAAATTCTAAGTAAACAAAAATTGTCATTGTTATATTAGTAGACAAAAAGACATTACAGCTAAAAGCATTATTAGGCATAAAAGAATGCTACTTACTATTTTTTTATTTATTGATGAGCCAGACAAGAGCAATAATGAGAAAGAAAAATGATAATTTGAAGTCACTTATGAATATCGATATGAAGATTTTAAGTAAGCTAGCAATAATTAAAACAAAACATGTAGTTGTGTTTATCTCAAGACATGCAAGAACAATTTAACACTAAAAAATTCAGTATTGTGAATTACCACATTAAAGATCCCTATAAAAATTAACTTATGATAATCTCTATAAATCTAGAGAAGCCATTAAAAATATTCAAATGGAGATTTATTAATATGTTAAAATTTCTTATTAACTGGGAATAGAAGGGTGATTCATTACTTTAATAAAGAGAATCTACCAAACCTTAATACAGACAGAGTTAATGGTGAGCACTTGTAAGATGTCCCCTTTTTAGGAGAATTATTAGCAACATGCAGTTGCCGTCTGTGATTTCTTCTCTTTTCCACAGTACTGGATATTCTGACAATGCCATCAAATACCCACTGTTCAGTGTCAACAACTCTACACGTATCCCCAAATAAGATACCTAAGAACTAGAAAAAACTAACACTAACTATAACTGACTTCTTCACAGACTCCGTTATTAGCATGTTGGATACAATCTGCAAGCTATAGAATATAACCAAGGAGTTCTGCATGTAAGAAAACCACTGTGTTCCTATACATCAGCAAAACATACTTGAATCGTGTAGTGAAAAAAATACCATTTAAAACAGTACTTATACATATATCTAACATAAGTTTGTTGATGACATGAGATAGGAAGAGGGTGTTAACAAGTCGTATGATTTGAAAAGGGTAAAGACAGCTAGTTGGACATTTGCTATGTATATAATTGTATGAGTATAGGCAGACACTGCCAACTCAGGAGAAGAAATCGTATATAATGTATCCAGGGTTAATGCACAGTGACTAAATCAAATTTATTTATAAACAAGAAATAATATAGGGATAGAAAGTACCAATTTGTATGAGTGTCAGGTCAGGAATGGCTTGTTATATCGGCTCACAGAAATGGACTTTATTCTCCTGTCGATGCTGAATTAATGAAACTTGGAAAACTGATTTCACACAGTCAAAGCCGTATTTTAGGAAGAAGAGTATTCTAGTAGACGGACTGAAGTAGGGAGAGCCTAAGGATAGGAAGATCATTTAAGCATATCCTCTCTGTATCATTTTAACTTCAAATTTAACAGATATTAAAACTTTCCAGTAAAATTACTTTTGGAATCCATAACCATTCAAGCAGTGCTACTCTTAGAATATGCTTCATGACAGTGTTTTCCTTTAGCATACTTATTATTTTTGTAGCCTATAAACTTCTTCAGACATCTTAAAGTAGCAATCACTGTTACAAAAATTCTCTGCATACCTTATTAATATTGCAGTAACCATTAAGATTATGCAACATATATCTGAGTAATATGGCAATAACCATTAGCTTGCTTTAATGCTAATAAAATATATAAACATGTCACAGTAATATATATTGCTAAGTTCATGTGTATTCATTGGTTGATGGCTTTCATAGTATAATGGAAAAGGAGATAACATCATAGAGGGAAAAGGCATGGCCTTTGATGTCAGACAGGTCTGCACTTAATTCCTGGCTCTACAATTTTCTAACTGAGAACTTGAGTGAGTTATTGCTCCCCACTTGGATTTTGTTTTCTCCTTTTTACAAATGCGAATGGTGATATGAACCACACAGTGTGTTGGGGGGTTAATGAGATGACTTACGTGAGATTAGTAGTCCAGTTACTGGCATATTATAGACCTCAAATAATATGATTTCTCCTCAAGTTCTCCTTAACACTAAGTAACAGAGTGACAGGGAAAATATCATATAATAGAAACGGCTCTGCTCCTGTGTATGGGCAGGAGCTGGGGGAAGCTCTGCAAGCTGAATAATGAAATATATTAAAATGAGAGCTGAAAATATTAATTATTCATGTCCAATATATTCAAATAATTGAAAGCATACCAATGATTGACTAAAGGTTTTAGTAGTTATTATAAGTCATCACTAATATCATTGCACGTTAAACGAAGTCTCTAAAAATAGAATCTGAGAAATGATACAAATATTGAGAGAAGATATTCATGCCTGTGTTACACACATGGTAATATGTAATCAGCAAAGTATATACCTAGCTTTGTATAACGTCTGCTTTTTTACGGTAAATACAATATTTATATTTAGATTCACCTTTGTTTAAATCCTACAGAAACTATAAGGGCATACATACTATGAGTCTTTTAAAAGAGGATGTTTTGAGTTTTTATGTCAACTTGGGATTCTTCATGTACTGCAGATAAATGGGCTGGAGTTTTTCTCTCTCTCTCTCTCTCTGTGTGTGTGTGTGTGTGTGTGTGTGTGTGTGTGTGTGTGTGTGTGTTTCCATTCAAAAGATGAGAAAAATGCAGTTCAAAGACAAGAAGACCACCATAACTGACAAGATGGGATGGCAGCATGGAATAGGGGTAACGAAAAAAATGCTCAGAGCCAGAACTAGTGGTTTGTCCTGTAACCAATGGCTCCCAGATAAGGGAATAAATGGGAACTAAAATCCAGTTCCCTGTGTTCGCCAAGCCAGTCCCTAGGGTACTGTGGCAGTCTGGAGCAAGTTTGTAATCAAACAAGGCATTTATGTGCCAGTAATCTCTCTGATAGCTCACTTACTGCATGCCAGACATTATTTTAAGTGAGCTACCTGTTTTCATGAGATGGATATGTGTAATGTGTTATGTCAGTTTGAGTCTACTGAGAAGACTCCAAGAAGGGACGTGACATGCAAAAATTTGTTAGTGGCAGGGTGCAGGAAAAGAGTGGTGTTGCTGGAGGAAGTGACCAGTTGAGCTTAAAGCAGCTTAAAGTTTCCCTCAGCTCGACTAAATTTGAGACAGGCTTCTTCCTATCTCGGGGCCCTTGCCTCCAGCCCTGACCAAATCCAGATGGCCTAAGCACAGAGGTCCCTCCCCTCTCTTTTCTTGGAGCATTTACTTTAAAAAATACACAATTGTAATTTCTTTCTCTGCCTCTTTGAGATGTAAATCTTTTTAATAGCCTTTTACTAGCTTTACAACTCAGGACTATCTTTCTCAAGGACCTGGGGGTCCTCCCTTTGGAGTGTAAACATGAAGGAAGATAGCACCTTTATCTCCTCAAGGTAGCACCTTTATCTCCTCCTGCCTGTAGAGGTTAGAGACCTAATTTCCATGGAGGCTTTCCTTGCTCCAAGTCGCAAAACTACCTCCTGTCATGAAAATAGAAGAAATTTTTCCTTTTTCCTTTGGGTAAGGTTAATTAGCAAACAAAGATGTCCTATAATTTCTCAACCCCTCCCCAACCAAGGCTGTCCATAGGAGGAGTCCTGCCTCTCTCTGTAATGGGCCCGCCAATACCCTTGCTGTTGTCAGTCACGGGCAGCCTACAGGAAGTGTGGCCATGACCCAAACATAGCTGAGGAAATAGAGGGCTAGCAGTCATTAAGGATCCCTCGGCAGTAGAGTTGAGCAATGCATTTCATGGCCTCCATACTCCTTACCTGTCTATGCAGGTTTAGGGAGCAGCTCCTCCCTGGTTCCTGTGAACCTTCTTTTTGGAAGGAAATTTAGAAGAGGAGGAGGAACGATACTGCTCCCCATCTATCCCTTTCTGCAGTTGGCTTCAAGACTCTGACTGGTACTCATCTTTACCTTCCTCCACAATTCTTTCCAATTTCTCTCACCTCCAACTATCACTCTCCTGGTCTTTTTTATTATTATTATTTCATTTTATTTCATCATGTTACAGGGGTACAAATGTTTAGGTTACATATGTTGCCTTTGCCTGGCCCAAGTCAGAGCTTCAAGTGTGTCCATCCCCCAGAAGGAGTGTACTGCACCCATTAGGGGTGAATATAACCATTCCTTCCCCGCCTCTCCCAGCTGCCCGACACCGGATGAATGTTATTACTATATGTTCATTTAAGTGTTGGTCAGTTAAGTCAGATAATACAAATTTGATGGTGAGTATATATGGTGCTTGTTTTTCCATTCTTGTGATAACTCCCTTGAGTTGGTCTTGATGGATTACCTGGCAGTGCCATCTAAGGGATTTTTGAACCCCTCTCAGATAGGTTTGCTACACCTGTTCATTCACCATTACAATAGGACCCAAAAGGTCCAGGATGCATCTGGGCAGATCATCTGGGTGCTGCACATACTGCTTCCTGTCCCTATTATGTAATTGTAGCCTTACCTTCTCTGCTGATCATAGTTACTCTTACCATTATAGAGATTCCTATTTTCACCTGCTGGTCCCTGGACACAAAGAGTTCAAAGTACACTGGCAGCAGCCATTGCCTTACAGTAAAATAGGACCCTTGTTGTGTCCCTTGCTAACATTATTCCCCCTTTGGGGACCAGGATCTCCAACCTTGTAGAAACCACAATTGCAGATATAGAAAACAAACTACCCCAGTGAATCATGTAGAGTTACGGTAAATGGTACAACTCCTGTTTCCACACGTTGTTTCTGCGGCCCATGCATTCTTCTTATTATTGGCACAGTGGCACATTAAGATATCTAGTTTAGTGATTCCACTACATTGTAAAGGATGGCACCGCATCTTTTCATAGCATGTAGCTTCAGCTGTGCCTTTATAAAATTGTTCTGGTGCCCTGTGAAACAGGCTGCCTTTGGATGGTGCTGTATCTTCATTGACCAGTGGAAGCCACTCCTTTGTTCCTTTGCTGAAAAGTGGTTCCTCAAGTCAGACGTGATGCCGTATGGGATAACATGAGTGTGGAACAGGCATTTCCTAAGTCCCCAGACAGTGGTGCTATTTTAGGCTCTGCACAAAGGATATGCAAAACTCAAGCCCTTGGCTTGTCCAGGTCAGAAAGAGCCCAGTGTAGTCAACTTGTCAGCAAGTGGCTGGTTGGACTTGTAATAATACCATGTCAGGGACTCAGCATTGTTCTCTCGTTTTAAAGGTACCACTTTCATTTCTGGAGTGTTTATTCATCTCACACTGCTGATATGAACATACACCCTCAGACAAAGATTTTACTAAATTAATATTTTAGCATGTTAAATTAAGCAGGGCTAAAAAAATTAGTAAAACATTTATTTGAGGGTATATGCCATATGAGCACTGTGAGATGAATAAATATTACAAATATAAAAGTGTTGTCTCTTTGAAACAAACCGTTTTTAAGTATTAGCCTTTCTGGTTTTCCTCAATATTTTATCGAAACCAAATTAGCTATCACGTTTTATTTTTGCACACGGGAGTCTTTACTGATGTTTTTCTAACAAAAAAGTGTAATTTTTTCTATCATATAGAAAAATGATCAGATCTTTGTATTTTCTCACTCTTAAACATTGTGTTTATTTTTGTTTTAAAGGCAACACTTTCAACTTAAAAAGGTAACACAAGTGTAGGGGCAGAAAGGGTGTGATCCCTCTCCTTCCCAACATAATAGTCATAGGACATACCCCTAAACCAAAACACAGATTAACAAGAGAAAAGCATAACAAGTTTATTTGATCATGGTTTTACATGGCACTGGAGGCTTCAGATCGAAGACCCAAAGATCGAAGAAAAGCTATCTAATTTTATGCTTAGGTTCGATGAAGCCATGAAAGCCCTGTAGAGATGTGATTGGACACAAAGTGTATGATCTATTAGTAGTAGACTGAAGTAAACCCAACAAGGCCTGTCTGTTGAGATTCTCCTTGGCCTGTCTGTGTAGTTCTCTTTCCTTGTGGGTATGGGGCAGGACACCTTCTGAAATGAGAGTCTTATGACCTACAAACAAACAAAGTAGGTCAGAGAATTTCTTAATGGCTAGTTTTTACAAAGAAAGGTGGTAGAAACAGAGGAATATTTTTAAGTTTTATGGCTGGCTTTGCGGGGAAAAGGGTTCAGGTTTCTATGAACTGCCTTGGGGAAGAGGGATTCTAGTTTCTGTGGCTTGCTTTGGGTGTAGAATGAGGCCAAGGGATAGAAGTGCAAAAGGTTAGAGAAACTTTGCTTCTGAAGCTGCTTCTGAGGACCTCACCTTGAGGTATTGTTTTCTGAGCCTCGACATGTGCATAAATTTTAATATTTTGGATTTCAATTGAGTATGAATGTTCTCATGTGATCCACAGTGGAAAACACACACAAATGTGTTTTGTTAAATTAGACTAAAATAAATGTGACTATGATTTATTTTTTAGTAAATTTGTTGAATTATAAAATACATAAAGAAAAGTGCACATCATATTTTTCCAGCTTTTACAAAATGAACCCACCACTGTAACCAGAACTCAGACCAAGAAGAAACATTGCCAGTCTCCCAGGGGCTCCCCTCATCTCACGGTCACTCTCTTCTCCATTAAGATATACTGCTATTCTGTCTTAAATAATTATAGATTAGTTTTGCATGGCTTTTGAACTTTAGATAAATGAAGTAACGCATGATGTGTGTCTTATTGTTAGCTTATTTGCTCAACAGTATATATGTGAGATTTATTCAAGTTGTTGTGTATAGTTGTATTTGTTCTGGCCTCTGGAAGGTTTTCAATGATATGAATATACTATATTAATTTGTCCATTCTAGAGTTAATGGACGTTTGTTAATTTCCAGTTTGGTGTTATAAGGAATAGGCTACTACCAATATTTTGGTGGAAGTCTATTGGTGAATGTATATTTACTTTGGGAGGAAGGAGTTTTAAGTCTGGAATTGGAAATTCTGAATTGATAGATTCAGCTTTAGTAGATACTTCCCACAGCAGTATATGGAATTTATCAAAGTTATTAATCTTTTCAAAGAATGAATTTATGATTTTGATGTTTCTTTACTGTATATATGTTTTGTTAATTTGATTTATATTTTTATCTTTACTTATTTTTTCATATAGTCTTTGGATTAGATATACAATTATTGTTCTACTTCATGAGAAAGAATATTTGCTTATTGATTTTTAGTCTTTCTTCTTTTTCAATACATACATTTACAGCTATAAACTTCCTGCTAAGTGCCACTTTACCTGCATCCCCAAGTTTTAATATGCCGTATCTTTGCAATTATTTAGTTCAAATCATTTTCTATTTTTTTTTTTTTTTGTGATTTTTTCTTTGACCTAACAGTTATTTTGAATAGTATCACTTTATTTTCAAACAGAAAAATCTGGTAATGATTAAATTCACAGTGGTTAGAAAACATTCTCTAAGTGATTTTGCAACTTTAAAATATATTGAATCTCAAACTATAATGTATAATAACCTATCATATGGTCAATTTTATTAAATACTTCAATTAAGCATGAAAATAATGCACATTACATCAACAGTAGACACTTTTTTATCTGAAGTGTAGCTCAAAATTATTGTGTTCTGGAAATATTACATATTATTACTTGCATTTTCATTTGTTTGATCTATCAGTTAATAAGAATTAATGTCTCCTGCTATTATAGGTTAGGTTATTTTCCACCAAGTTATATCAATTAATGGTTTATATATTTTGACGTATTGTTACCGTGTACTTACAGATTTAAAGTCAATACATCTGTTGAATTGAACTATTTATCACTGGGGGGTGGGGTGGGATGAAGGCCTATTTTGTTCAGACAGAAGGAAAACAATAATTTTAAATGTGATTTCTTTATGTAAGATGATATATATTTTTTCATAAAATCTAAAAATTTATTTATAGAGATTTAGTTTTAGATCTAGTGTATCATCATTGCAATATATGATATTAAAATTAAAACAAAAAACCCCACTTGTTATGCTATATATAAGGCTTTTTTAAAAAATAGAGAAACAAATGTACTTTCAATATGTAATCAATAAACAACTAACCAAAGCACTAACTCATTCAATGGCATATGTTTTAAATTTAAATGATAATTAATAATTTTCATTACTGAGTTATACAAAATGCCCATCAAAATCCTAGGGAGCAATAATATAAACAACTTTATAGCATACAAGGTACTATTATGTCCCATAGCTATTAAAATATTACTTAAGAAATAAATATTCATATTTTTTAACTAACACATCTGTGTCAGAATATGGTTTGAAAATAGTTTGATAATAGATCATGTTTGAAAGCAGTTCAACATGTAACATAACAGTAAATGCCACTTCACTTGCAGATAATTTACAGGACAGTTTAGTGATATGTTTATACTTAGTTCTGTCATATAAAAATAATTTTATGATGGGAACTTATGAGAGTAAGATATTCAAACTTGAAATTAATTCGTGTTTGGAGTGCTGTGATAGATATGAAGCCAACCCATCTCTAACATAACAGATAATAGTGATATTCTATAGACAGAAAAATATTTCATATGGGTTTTTAGACATATAGCAATCTTTTCATAATGGAGTCCTGGAATTTACTGAGGAAAACAAACAAATTTTTAAAATAGCCTGCTTTCCTTATTTCTAGTTTGAATAAGAATTTGTAAATCTATTATAGACCAGTAAAGTTTTGTGCGTAGGGAAGAATTCAAAAAGTTTAAATTTCATATAGTCACCTTAGACAGAAACACTGCCACTGCTGTGGCAATATTAATTCATAATGTTAAAATGAACACTAGCTTTGACATTCATATTTAAATTTCACATATTGAAATTGATTTGTTATCCTAAAAGAATTTTAGTTATCATTTATTTTGTTCATTCTCCTCTTCTTATATATTCATAGATAAAAATCAAATGTACAAACTATTACATATTGGATCATGTGTGGTTGAAGGACTGAAAAGATAATTAGTGGGCAAAGGAAAACATTTTAATACTTGAAGGAATAAACTCTGCTCAAACACCTTTTCTTCACAAATGCAGATTAGATTTCACTTGTATGACAAATACTCAGCATTTCATTACCCTTTTCTTTCAAAGTCTTCAATTTTTGACACGTGGCTATAATTTCTTCATCCAATCATGTGAGGGAAAGGCAGCAGGGTTAGGTCAACCCAGTGATTCAAGACAAATGACGAGGGCATGTCTTGTAAGACTTACATTCTCCATAGAGAGGATCACAGAAGCACAGAACATGTTGATATATGTGAGTGTGGCGCGGAGGTTGTACCGATGAATGTAGATATATTGAGTTAGGCACTTAAAGTAATTGCTTTTAGTCATCTCAATGATAAGCAGTCACAGATGAAATGCGTGTATTTGAGATGAAAGAGCTTGGATTGAATTTAAATCAAATCCAAACTCTGACATTTACTTTATTTTTGTTGGCGAGAGAAAAAATATATTTAAGATTGAGAAACAAATTTAAGTACTCAAGATGAGTTTTAAAAGATTTGGAAATTCTTTCACACAATCCTCACTTATATTCACTGTAGAAAAATGAGTTTATGATGGCCTCATATGTTTGTGCTTAGATACACAGAAGATTCCCTTGATCATGGGCTGAAGTAAGATTAGTGTGTGAAGATAAATTATGGGACAATGATTTGATTATTTATTCTAATTATGAAAGACAATCAAGAAAGAGGATAATGATAATAAAGAGATATACTTGCAGTAAAACAAAATCTGTTCAGTATGAGTCACACTACAGTAGATACACAGAGTAGACAAAACAATGTGATGCATTAAAATATCAGTCCTACTGACTATAACGTATAGCAAAATACAAGCTCTGCTCATCATAAGGTGCTGTGAATTTAGACTTTCAAGGGGATTTATTTTCTTTAAATTACACATGTGATTCTTTCTCTATAAAATGTCCCCAGTATCATTTCATAAGCTAATCAGAACAAAGCAGGGCAATGAGACAAAAGAAATAGTAAGAAATATGATGTAACGCTTTAAGTGGCCACTAAAAAATCTTGAGTGATTTGGTCCTTGGGGAATTTCCCCTAACCCCAAAAACATTCCAGTAGGAATGACCACTCAATACCACATCTGGAAAAAAATAGAAGGGGTGGAGTGTTTTGTTGTTTTATTGTTTATTTGTTTGTATAGTGTGTAGTGCTAAAATAAGGAATTATAGCTAACACCTACCAATGGTCACTTCTTCTGCAGGGCAGAATATACGTTCACGATCTGGACATTTACCTTCATGATCAATGTCACTGGGGACAGAGGAGACGATAACTGATACTCAACAGTAGTTTTGACCAACACTGAGAATGTTTCCCCAGTTTGTTCAAAATGAGAAAATAAAGAGAGAGCTTCAATTTTAATATTTTAACTGAAACAGCAAGGTCTGCAGCAATGCCTGAAAATCAGCTTGCTCTTATCTTAGATTTCCCATAGCAAAGAACACCCCCTCAACTTATTACAAATGTAGAGGTCTATTTACCTTTGGCATTTGAAAAATGCTGTCCCATAAAACGTAGATACTTAATTCTTGTTACTGTATTTATCCAGAATAACTGCTTATTAAAAACGGGTCTTACTCAAAGAGGAAAGTTTTGACATATTTAAAATAAACATATTCTTCTACTCACATTCAAAAGGTGATTACTTCTGCTTTTTACCAGTGGATTTGCTGGTCATAAATATACTCTATGTATTTTTTTTGCTGCTCCTCAAAATAAATAATCACAAGAATTTACCATTACAAATGTACAGAACTGTGAAATTAGTCTACTGCACTTTCACAGATTGCGGCAGAAGACATGAGACTCCTGGGCTACAGATAAAGGACTTTATTAGTCACAGAACAGTAGGCAGCATGATTTTATATTAACATTGGCTTCTGCTTGTTCCCCAAGACACAACGGGGCAACGGGGAAGTAAGCCCGGGTGAATATTACACACACAGTGATTTTGTGTAGCAGCTGAGGAGCTCTAAGCTTAGGAAAACCCACATCTTTTTAGGAGGTTGCTAGAAAACCCACCCAAACTTTGCCCCATAGGAAGACATTATCTTTATCATACTTGTCATTATCTTTATCATACTCCCTTTAGCCAAAAGGAGACGCTATTGCTATCTTCTAAGGGTCTTTGCTGTACAAAAGCTACAATAAAACATGTAAAAATATCAATGTCATTAAGAATTGATCCTTTTGTAGTTCATAAGCATGATGATTGGGTTTTCATGCACATGCGTGAGATGTGCCTCCCTCAATCCTCGTTGTGACATCGGCACATTACCCATCTGACACGAAAAAAAATTTTTAAAAAAATTGCCTTCCAGAAACAAGCATATAACAACATATCTGGGAATCCACTAAGACAGAGGAAGCAAAAATAGAGGTGACATCCCAAATAAGAATATCAAATCAAATAGAATAGGAAAGCTAATCCGTCTTTAGCACTTTATGTGCCAATTAACACTTATGGTAATTAATACCCTTTCCATAACAGGTTTCTTCCTATCACGTGCCTTTTTCTTAAAAGTGCTGTTGCTTCTTCATCAGCAGCATATCTAGGGAAGTTTCTTCTGCACTGTTGACCTTTTATTTAATTCATGAATCATATTTATCCACAAATACCATTTATCATCATTGAAATATTTTGTGACTACTACATACAAGTTAATGGTGCAGATGATGGAAGCCAAGGAAATACCAAAGTTAATTGTTTTAAAAAGGGCTTTTATTTTCCTTAAAGAAATAGGACACAGTTGCAAGTAGATAAACATTAAGGAATATACACAGAATAAAATGGATGTCGGTTATAATATATGCAACAGAAAAAAAAGTCCTCATTAAGTCACAGGCTTTATCATTTTTCAAAAAGATTTTACCTTTTACAATAATCCAAAGCAGGCTCTTTTGTTTTTCTTTTTAATAGGAGACATTACCCGTTTCTATTGGCTTGAGTTTGATACAGATTTGTAGCCTCAACCAAAATATATGATCTGTTTAACCTTCATCAGCCTGTTGTAACTCTTCCCCATGGTTCCCCAGAATAGATTTCTTACAATTTACAGCCACTCTGATCTTGGCATATTGGAATTGGCACAGTGTACAATTTCTCAAACAGTAGTTCTCATCACCTTAAAGTACAGACCTGCAGTGAAAGAAACTCATTGTCTCAATCAAGCAGCTCATGACTCAGGCAACTCATGACTAATTGAAAGTTTCTCTTGCTTCATGCTTCTCTCCCCCGTGGCCAACATTTTGTAACAGTATTCTTCATTTTCAGTTTTTATCTGACTCTACAATTGGAAAAGAAGTAATATATTTGTTTTGTATTCCTTAATAGAGTCTGATGGAGATTATATGGTATTTTATTTAATATAACCTTTGGCACAAGTATTTTTTGCCCTCAAATAGCAATCTGTCACATTCTAAAAATTCTGCTTACCACTGTTGTTACTCTAAGTGTGCTTGTTTGTTTTTTTTTGTATTAGTAGTAAATTGACTGTTATGTTGTCTTGTACTTTTCTCTCTTGACTCTCATCAAGATAGTTAAATACACATAAAGGATTTTGTGTTTCAAAAAATGTTCTTTCTGAAAATATTGATGTTATTAATTTTAGATTGATTAACTTCTTTATCAGTAAAATCATTACACCATCTACATGGTATTATAATGTCTTTTACTTTCTACTGTTTCAACCTGAATTTGAGAGACTTTATTAATAATCCTTGACAACTTTTAGATATCTTTATATGCCTACATCTACATAGAACACAAATACTGCTTTAGATAAGTCAAATATGAAATAGAAAATAAAACAGCCCAACTCATTAGTTCAGTAATTCTATTTAAAAACAATCTAGATTTTTTCTTTTTCTCTTCTTCCCAGTAATCCATTTCTGCTTGAGTGCTTATTTTTCCTCAATAATTAATTTTAAAATATTGACTGAATAATTCCAATGCGTCAGACTATGTGGAAAATAGTGAGTATACAATCTGGGCAACAGAGACAAGATCTTTTCCTTCCTTCAGCTTACACAGCAGTGGGGGAAGGGAGGTGTGAGTTCAATCCTGCAGACTGAAGAGTTCACTTCTACCCTCACACCCTCTTTCTTCATTGCCATCACGTAATCCTCTCATTTTACTATTCATTATAATCAACATAATGTGCACATTTGGGTCTCTATGATGCACTCAAGAGTTTCGCATAATTTTAAATTGTATTTAAATACATTTATTCATCTGTCATTTTATAATCACTAAACTGAGACTTTGAGGAAAGAAAAATTATGCAATTCTTAAATTGGGATTAGTATTAGAAATAATTTTTTTCTATACTGGTATTTGTTGAGTAAGTTACTGTGAACAATTAATTTCATTTACCCTAATTGGATGTTACTGCAAACACAAGTGACATACAGTGTTCCAACATTTAGGTTACCACAGGAATTCTTTACTATAAACATCAAGTGAAACTTGGTTTTCTTTTGATAAATGTCATACTCATGCAACACCTTTCTTCAAATAACTATTTTTCAGGATGACTTTTTTCTTGTTATAGAAGTACTAGAACTTATCATAAAAATTTTGAAACCAGAGAAAATTTGACAATACATGATCATAAAATTATCCTTCCAGAAATAACTATACAGACAACAGTCTATAGATATTCAATATTATAGATTTAGATATTTTGTAGTTGCATGTAGTTTATAATACATATACGTGTGTCTCTGTATGTATACAGCCGTCCCTCATATCAGTAGGGGATTGGTTTGAAGACTCCCCAAGGATATCAAAATCTGTGGATGCTCAAGTCCTTGATATAAAATGGTGTAGTATTTGCATATAACCTACACACATCTTCCCATACACTTTAAATCATTTCTAGATTACTTATAAGCCTAATACAATTTAAATGTTATGTAAATACTTGTTATACTGTATTGTTTAGGGAATAATGGCAAGGAGAAAAGTCTGTGCGTGTTCAGTACAGGTGATTTTTTTGTTTGTTTTTTTGAGACAGAGTCTTGAGTCTTGCTCTGTCTGGGCTAGAGTAAAGTGGCCTCACCATAGCTCACTGTAACCTCAAACTCCTGGGCTCAAGCAATCCTGCCTCTGCTTCCCGAGTAGCTGGGACTACTGGTGTGCGCCACGATGCTCAGCTAATTTTTTCTATTTTTTTTTTTTTTTTTTTAGTAGAGATGGGGTCTTGCTCTTGCTCAGGCTGGAATTCCTGAGCTCAAGAGATCTTCCCACCTTGGCCTCCCAGAGTGTTAAGATTGCTGGCATGAGCCACCGTGTTGGGCCAGTACAGATGCTTTTTCTGAAAAAAATACTTCAACTCAAGGTTGGTTGAATGCACAGATATGGAACCCAAAAGTACAGAGGGCTGACTCTGTGTGTGTATTATATATTACATATTATGTTATATATACATAAATTATATAATTTTGCATGCACCTCTTTTCATGCAATTTTTTCTATAACATTATTTAATAGTTGCATGGTATTCCACTTGACAGATTTTCTATAAAATTAGGGAATACATTTTCTGTCTTCAAATATTATTGCTATTTCTAATTGATTGCTTTAAAAATATTACCACAATGAGTATATTTTTGACATAAACCTTTCCTTCATATTATTGTGACATATCCCCCAAATTGCTGAATGAAACAGTAGAAGACTTAGTGCTACAGCCAAAGGTCCCATTTTGAACATTCTACTTTTGTTCTCCTTTTGCTAATTTTGACCTTACTTAGCCAGGTATTAATACTGATGCAAAGAATCTTGTTTCTGACAAGTTAGAATTGTAGCTAAATAAGCTCATTTAAAGTGATACTACTGGTGCTTATACAATAACCTTGAGGAAAAGATACCACTGATGATGTCAGAAACAAGAAATGAAATGATGTGATGTCTGGGTTTGCTTTAAAATACTCCAGAGAAAGAAGATGGGAAGGGAAGCAGGGAGGGGAGGGGAAGAAAAGGAAAGAGGAGGAAGGAAGGATGGAGTAGAGAGAGAGAGAAAGAAAGAGAGGAGAAGAAAAGAAAGAGAGGGAAGAAGGAAGAAAGGAAAATGAATATGGTGGTGGTTGGTGGTAGGGAAATGGATGAGACAAGAATTACAAAATATTGATAATTGTGGAAACTGGATAATAGGTACATGATGGCTTTTATACTATTCTCCTTACTTTCATGCATATTTACATTTTTCAGAATAAAACTCTAAAATACAAAAAAAAAAAAAAGGACTCTTAAGAAGATTCTGAATCCTATATCTTGTCTAGTACTACTTCACTAGATGTCCAGCTTCTTCAAATAATCCAGCTAAAAATCAACTCTTACTGGATGCCTGTGGTGGGTTACACAATAACAATCACACCGTGGTACAAAAGGAGCCACTGCCAACATTTATGTACTACAGGAATTCTTAAAGGATGATACATCACAAGCCCCATGCACCCCAAGAAAAATGACTGGACTGTTTTGAAAAATCATTTGCCTAAAGAACAAGTTCTGGAAAATGAGCAGATTACGTGAAATCATTACTCCTTTTTCATTTCCTCACTTTCAGAAACAGGTCTCTGGTTTAAGACCCTGAATGAAAAGATTGGGAAAAGTTGTTTCTCTGTGTCTCTGTTCTTCAGTTGTGCTCAAGAATCATCTGAGTCATCAAACTCAATCCCATCGCTTGTCTCTGAAGTTAGGAAAAAGGCTCAAATTCAGACCTTGCTTTTTTCCAGTGAAAATGAATAGCTTGCACTCTCTCTCTGAGTCTTATCTTCTCAGGCATCCTTTAAAATTTACTGCTTCAGCCTCAGCCTTCTTCGGAGTCATTTAGTGATGTTTGCATTAAGTCAACCAGTCTGTGGAATTTACAACTTGTTCTCCTTCCAAAAAAAAAAAAAAAAAAAAAAAAAAAAAGTTCTTTCCTCCAAGTTTACTCTTCATGATACTGTTCTAAAGAGCTGGCATGTTATACACTCCTGAGCCCGAGCTGAAAGACACATTTTCTAGCATATTCAACAAGTGCTCTTTCTGATTTTTCATCCTTAATACTTTACACTCTGTGATAACATCCAATTCTTGTAAAAATATCACATAAATAACACTGTTATACCATTAGCAATATCAATGCAGTATTGTACCATTTTCAAAGCACTTTTATAAAGACTAATATATTTGCCATTCACATCAGCTCTGTTAAGTGTGAAAAAAAATTCTCATCTTCATTTTACAGATTAGAAAGGAGAGAGACAGAGAGCATAAATATGTCCTTAATCCCAGCAATACTAAAGAAAAGAGTTAGAAGCTGATCCACAAATTTTTATTTACATGTTAGAAAAAACTTTCCAGTACTCCATAGAGCTTTCCTTTATTGTTAGTTGTTTCATGCATTTATGAAGAAAATTAGAAATTTATTTTTCTGAAAATCTTAAATCAGGATGTACATTCAAGCTCAAAAATTCCTGTGTCTTTTACATGTAAAAGGGATTTAATTTGTATCACATAAATAAATAACCAAAGTTGTCAGACTTTGCATGCTGAAATTTTGCTTGGTAATAACTTATATTTCATATATTCTTTTATAACTGCAGTAGAGTTTTTATTTCTGCACAAATCCATTTCCATTTCTTTGAATAATTATGAATACATAAAATAGTTCATTAGTATCAGAATTTCATGATTATATAATATAATTGAGTCATGGTAATTAGTGGGATGCATATTTTAGCCTGAAGTTAGAAATTTTCATTTTTCTTCTTTCTGATTCTTGGGTCAGAGATATAAAACGAAGTAGAAATATGTATAATTATCTAGGTGGATTTCAAAGTTTCTAAAATGTTTCTCAAATTAAGTTATGATTTCTTTTTCTTTTCAAAACCTGTAAGTTCGAGAATACATAAAGGCCCTCAGGGCTGTAATTAATCCAATCTATATATTTCATGTCACTTTGCTTAACCTAGTTCTTATTATCAACTTTCTTAGCTTATATACTAAAAAAATAAATAAAATTTTAACTTAATCACTGTAGTGCTGGCGTTTTAAAAAGTAAAACTCTTTTTTAAAAAATTTTACACCATTTGTTCCCAAATACTTCATTCATGCATTCATCAATCAAATATTCATTTTATGTGTCAGATAGTCAGCCAGATAATTGAATAAGAGATAAATAAGGCATGTCCTTGTTTTGACTTCATTTAATACAGATTCTAAAGGAGGAGGCAAAAATAGCTAAAGTGGACTATAATAATTGCTCTAATGTATAAAGCAGAGGAAGATGATGTACTTCATCTTCAGGTTTATGGATGGGTGCTTGGAGGATATCTTCCCGGAGAATTTCACTTTTAAACGGAATCCTACAGGGTTTGAAACAGTTTGCCAGATGCACCAGGATGGAGAGAGAATTTCATGGGAAGAAATATGAGGAATAAAACACAGCGATCTGAAAAGGTGTGGATTATTCAAGCCGTGTGAGAAAATATTATTTAAGAAAAAGGAAGCTGAAAGGTATGAGCCAGGTAACCTAGCTGGAGAACAGTTTTTAAATGTTAAATTTGAAAGTGCCATTGAAGTATGGTCGAATTTTGGGCAATAGAGTAAGGTAGAATTTGGTTTGAATACTGCTTCTACCCTGTAATAACTGTGTGACCTTAGACAAATTACTTGACAGCTATAAGCTGTGGATTTCATATTTGAAATATTGGGATAAAGGAATATGTACAGTATGCCTTGTATGTGGTTTTCAGGTTTAAATAAAACAGTGACATTTATGTGATGAGAAGACTGCCTAATTCTACTCAAATTTCAGCAGTCAGTGCTGCTATTATTATTATTAGAGCTTTATTGTATAGGAAAGTTATTCTAGGAGCTGTCTGGAGGGCTTATTGGGAGGGAAAGACACTGCAGTCCAGGAAATTTGTTAATAGGGTATCACAGCCATTTAGTCTACAGAACATAGGAAGCAGAATGATAACGTTCATAATAAAAACAAGAACATTATCTCAAATTTATTTATTACCCTATATCATGGTAAGAGCTTTACATAAATTGTTCTTATTTATTATTCAAAAAGAGCCCAGTAACGTAGATTTTGTGTAACAGTCAGGGTTCTCCAGAGAAACAAGACACATATTCTATTTATTCTATGTATTCTATATGTAGTATATGTAAGGTAACTATCAATGTATATTATTTTACGCATAAAATAAATCTCTCTCTTTCTCTCTCTCTAATACACCGTTGACCCTGAACAACACAACGGTAAAAGAGCCATCATCCTGCACAGTCAAAAATCCACATAGAATTGTTGACTTCCTAAAAATGTAACTACTAAATGCCTACTGTTGACTGGAAACCTTACTGATAATGTAAACAGTCAATTAACACATATTTTGTATGTTATATATAGTATGTACTGTATTCGTACAATAAAGTAAGCTAAATGAAAGAAAATCTTATTGAGAATAGCATAAGGAAGAATAATATACATCTACCATTATTTAAGTGGAAGTGGATAATCATAAAAGTCTTTATTCTTCTCATCTTCATGTTGAGTAGGCTGAGGAGGAGCAGGAAGAGAAGGACTAGGTTTTGCTGTCCCAGGAGTGGCAGAGGCCTGAGAAAATTTGCGTGTAAATGGACATACGCAGTTCAAAATTGCATTGTTCAAAGGTGAACTGTACAGGCATGTGTGTGTGGGGGGGTGTATATATGGAAAGAGAAAGAGAGAGATTTATGAAGGAATTGATTGGCTCACATGATTACAGGGGCTGGCAACTTTAAAGATTTCAGCATCTTTAAGTCAGGCCAGCAGGCTGGAATTTCAGGCAGGACTTCTATGTTACGGTCTCAAAGCAGAATTCCTTCCCCTTCAGGAAGCTTCAGTTTTTGCTCCAAAGGTCTTCACCTGACTGATCTCTTTATAGAGGGTAATCTTGACTCAAAGTCTCCTGACTGTGAATGTTAATCATATAAAAAAAAATGTCTTCATGGCAACAGCTGGTGTTTGACTAAACAACTGGGCACCATAGCCTAGCCAACTTGACATGTAGAATTAACCATCGCAATAGAGCTGACAAAAGCAAGATTTGGTATAATTAATTAATTATATGTGAAATGCCCAAAAGGCAGTGGGAGGTAGAGCTGGCATCCAACAACCTGGATCTCTGACTCCGTATTCAGGATGCATCACCCATGTTTTGTGCCACCCTCTACGAGAAGCAGATGTGGAGAAGAGAGAACCCCTGTGAGAGCTATGCCTATATACAGAAAATGAGAAAGAAGAAAGAGCGTAAAGTTGTTTGTTGTTTATTTTGAATTACGAAGTGACTGGCAGAGAAATTCTAAAAAGAAATGGTGGAGGATGAAGAAATGGTCCTATTTTGTATCCGTTTAGCTTTAGCCCTGCACCACATTAGGCAAGGATCAACACGTTACTTCCCTAAGTGAAAATCTTTGATGAAAAAAAAATTATTGTTCTTTGCTTCCTCCCTTTTCCAGTGTCATTCCTGTTGCTTAAATACCTTTCCTCATTCATCCAGTCATGACACCCAACTCCTACTTCAAGTTTTAGAGACTAATGCCTTCTTTGCAAAAACTTCTGTGAGGTTTCAGAGTCACTTGGTTATTTTTTCCTGTGCTTCTATAGGACATGACTCTGTTAATGATGCCACAGTCCAGAGTAAACTCCTCAAGATGGAGAACTATGTCTCACCCAGCCTTGTGCACTTTGCAGCCAACAAAGTGCCTGGTACCCAGCATCAAGGAACAAGTAATTGCTGTAAGTAAAGATTAGTTGCCTCATTTTATTAATATAAATATGCAAATGATTGGACAGAAGTACAAAATATTATAACCTATTTATAAGTCCTTTTAAATAACTAGATTAAAGATGAAATAATGAGATGGCCTTCTTTCAGTTTTTGTCCTATAAAGTATAGTTGACTTTGTGAAGTGTTGTCATGCCTGGACTCATTCATATCTTTTTCTGCTTGGTTGGTCTCCACTTTGACTCCAAATTATATGTCATCCTTATGCTTATTTATTCATGTGATTAGATATGCTGGAAAAAAAATGACATCAATACATGTTGTTGCTCCTTATTCAGTAACTTGAACCAAGTTTAAAAATAAACAACAAAAGGGAGGAAAAAGAATCATTATTGATTATATTACTAAATAAGTTCGTCTTTTAAAAAAAGTTTCATTTTCCTTTTTATATTGAAATAGTCAAATTAGCCTTCTTAATTTTCCTTTTCCTGGCATCTAAAACATGTGTTTCTTCATTTTATTTCTTTATTCCAGGAAAATCATGGGACTCTCCTATATCATTTTGAGATAGTTATAAACATTGTGCTACCATTTAAAATTATATAACCAAAAATTGATATCAATTATAATCACTACGATTTGGTTAATAATGACAACTTTAGAAGTACATAGTCTATTCAAAGTGACTTACAAGAATTTCTGTATTATTTTGAAGAGAGATTGATTTCACATGATGATTGATTTATATGTTTGATTTTAAGGCCAAGGAATTCCATCTGCCTTTGTGTCTCTGAGCCACAACATAACTAGGTCAGAGTCTTCCTGGAGTACACAGGTATCCAGTAAAATTGTGCTTGGCAACATGCACACACACCAATAGCTGAACACAAGGTCTCCCTTCTCAGAGCCACCTTCTTAGTCATGTTTGTGCCTGTACATGGTTTATGGCTAAAAATGGATGAGCAGTCAGTTTCAGTAATGAAGATGCATTGAGTGTATACATAGGATTATCTTTTTAAAAGGACTTTAATTTGAACAATGTTGGCATGTAAAATTCAAAAAGAGAAATGGAATGTTGACTAACTTTCATAAAAACACCATTATAAATAATAATTATGTACAGATGTGTTGACCTATAACCGTCACTTTTAAAGTAACATAGAAAATATTTTTTATATAAAAAGATGTTTTTAATGTAAAACTGTATGCAGCATATTCTAATACTAAACTCTTTCTTGATCTAATTACACCCGAGCTAATCTGTTCCAGGTGAAATGCTTATTTCTTTATTCTTCTATTCTTACACTGATTCCTTGTATAGTGTGAGTATTCTTGATGTTAAGTCTCTAAATAAACAAAGAATTGCTAACTCAATAACGGTCTTTAAAATACTTAATGTATTCTATTCAGATCGAAAGTTTACAATTTCTCTTTGATATTGTCATTAAATAACATGACTATATTACAAATTATAATTCAATATTACCTACTTAATCCTAACTATATATATTTTTTGTTAAATAATTCCATTCTTAAATAAATGTGCATATTTTGATTACTATATCTTATTTTGAATCTCCTCTTAGTTTTAAAATTAAGGAGACTAGTATTAGCTTCTAGGAAAATATTCTCTTTCAGTGCCACTGGGAAGCTTGTATGCCAGCCCCTTCTTCCTACCTGAACTATAGTTTGGGAAATCGTGAGATGCTTCACAAACTCTTCTGTTGTTGCCTTCCTTTCCTTCTGTCCTGTGCTTTCATAACATAATTCAACAAATATTTAGTGAGTGCCACTAGGTGTCAGACGATCTCCTAATAATTCCAAAGCAACAATCTTTTTGGAAATCTTCACATATGTGGAAGAAACTGGACAAGGAAGAATGTCTTGTGAAAAATAGGTCATTTTATTCCATGTTCTTTAAAAAATGTTGAAGTAGCCTACTTCCTGCAAACTTTCCAGTTAGAGCTAATTTCATGACTGCTTAATCTGATTATAGCTCAAGTTACAAATTATCAAACCAAGATAATTAGTCTCTTAAAGATTCATTTCTAGAAGATGTCACATTATTGACATGGGAAAATATTTTAAATAAGATTGTAAATAATCATTCATTCATTCATAAAACATTGAGTGTCTATTGTAGGTTCTATGCACAATTTCTGTGAACAAAATACAAATGAAAAATGGAGAAAATCCTCAAGGAACTTACACTTAGCAAGAGAGAAATTAATATGATAATCGTATTTAAAAATGCAAGTTGAAATGTGAACGCCACATACTCAATCAACAAAGGCAGAATTTAGGTGTCAATATAAAACAATATTCCTTTCTTAAAACTATGGGCAATTTTCACGTAAAAATCAATTGCATGAAATACAAGGTTTTGCTTATTTTAACTAAGCATATATAGTCTTAAAACAAAATAGAAATTCAAAATCAATAAAATTTTGTTGAGTGTCTTGATAATGTATTGAAGAGAAAGTCTTTGTCTTTCCTTTATACCATCAACATTATTTTGAAAATACTTAGGCATGCTCTTTACTGAAAAGAAAAGTCACCTTGAATAAGCTATGAGGTAAAGACAGCCACTTTATAAAGGAATTTATAAATTTTCTACATTAAAAAAGACAATTATTTTCAACTGGTAAAATATTCTTTACATTATTTTGAAAATAAAAAATATCACTAAGTTCACTCATTGATTTTTTTTTACATATATAATATCTGAAAACAACTCTGAAGATTTTTATTATATTCATTATATTCATTCTAAAGTCTTCTATTTGCTATTTTTGTTGTATTTAATTCTGTCGGTTTAATTTGTTGTCTTACTCCCATTGTGAAAGTTTTCTCTAATATTTGGTGATTCTTGTTCCTCTTATTATTATTTGGATATTCTCTGCCAGTTGCATTTTGCCTGTCGTGGTCTGTTTCTGGATGTTGTATAAAATGGACAGTATGTACTGCTGACAGGTCTGTGCCACCAGCAACATATATTCTGGCTACGAGATGTTCCCTCCCTCCTTGAAATAATTAACTTTCAAGAACATTGTGTTTTCATTCCCAGGATTGACAATCACTGAGCCTGCCTAAGATTAAGTACCACCACTGATGGTTCTGATGGTTCTGAGCAGGAATGAGATGAACTCAAATTGCCTAACTGTTCTAAATCTATTTTCCCCATAGTCACCTTGACAACAAATGTTTCCAACTTCATTGCTGCATCTTGCATCTGTTGACTCAGCTTGGCACTCTCTGATGCTGTTCCTAATTTTGTAGCAATTATCTTCTCTACATGTTCTCTGCACTGGTTTCTTCTGACTTGAGATTTGAGCATGTCTGCTTTCTAAATTTTAGGTTCTTCTCAGTATTTCTGTCCAGTGACATCATTTTTTTATTGTTTTGTTAGACATTTATACATTTATCCTTAATTTCAAAATAACATTGTGTTCCATTCATGGGATGTTAAGAGAAAGAGTGTGTATGTATTTCTCACTTTATTATTTTATTATAATGCTTTAACAATCATTTCCTTTCTATTGTCTATGTTGTTGCTCACATTAATCCTTGAACACCCTGCACTTTTCATTTAGATATTGCACAGTTTGTTGATTTAATATATGAAATGATTTTAATTTGAAAATGTGCTTCTTTCCTTGAGTTTTTGTTTCTTTTCCTCAGGGAATGGCAATAGCATTCCCCAAATACCTCTATGCTAAACTACATAGTCTTCTTTGTTTGGTTTTCTCTTATTCCTTATATTTAAATTATATGCTGAGGTTTGTTTAAACTGTTTTTTTTAAAAAAACTGGTTGGGTTTTTTTTTTCCAATACTTTATACTAAAAATCCTCAATTTTCCTTTAGTTGTTGATTCCTACTACCACTATTTGGCTCGACATCCATCATTTCTTGGCTGGCATATTGAAATCACCTTAATTGTCATTGTCCTTTTTAATATGCCGCCTAATAAATGTATTACACAGCAGACAAAATTACTTCCAATATGTAAATCAGATCTCTTTTACCCATGAATCCCTAAAGTGTCTGGAGAATGGCCCGTCTTCCTAGATGATACACAAGATCCTTCATGATTTCAGCTAATATTGCTCTTATTTCTGGAATCCACCGAACTTAGAGTTCTTCTCTCTGGTGTCTCATGCTCTTTTTAGTATTGTTGACTGTGCATAAGTCTCAGTTGAGGCATATGTCGTCCCCGTGTATAAATGGATGCCTCTTCACAAAAATATTCTACAAATACTTCTTAAATACATAATTATATCAGAAACCAAATGGTGAGAAGGTAAATTCCTGGTACCTTTGTCTAATCTCTCCCCCCTCTTTTGTTTTCCATGCATTTCACTTGTGGCCCTATTTCCCATAACCTGCTCAGTAAACAAATATTACACTGGACTCATTGGAATCATTTTATTAACCACCAACCTAGAGAAATTACATTTTTGTGTAATTTTGAATCATTTTATTAACCACTAACTTAAAGAAATTACATTGGTTCTTCACCCTTTTGTGGAAACCTCAAATAAGCATTCACTTTCCCATACTAGGTTAACTCAGATAAAAATAACAATATTTTCTTGGTTAAAAAGTCAGATTTTGTCAATTTTATATGTTTTAACATAATATTTGGAGTGTTAAATTCTACAAAATATCTGGCAAAAAATCATTTTCTCTATCTGATTACATTTCCAGTGATGATATGGTACTACTCAGAGTCTGGTATATGAGACACCTCATATGCTGGTCCATGCCTTAATGTGTATTTGATTCAGATATTTTCTCTGACTGAAATGAGTTTACCACTTTTTAAAAAATAGAATTTATTTTTTAGTGATGTTTTAAGTTAATAGCTAAATTGAGCAAAAAATACAGATGATTTTCACATAACTTCTGGCCCCAACGTAATAGCCTCCCCCACTCTCAACATCTGCACCAGACTGGTACATTTGTTATCATTGATGAGCATACACTGACACATCATTATTACCCACAGTCTGTAATTTCTGTTAGGTTTCACTCTGGGTATTGTATATTTTATGGATTTTGTCGAATGTATAATGACATATATTCACCATTGTAATATCATACATCATAGTTTCACTGGCCTGAAAGTCTTCTGTGTTCTACCTACTCATCTCCCCCTCCTCTGTAACCCCTCGAAACTATGATTTTTTTTTTTTTTTTTTTACTGTCCCTCTACTCTTACCTTTTTTGCGAATGCCATGTCACTGAAATCACATAGTATATAGCTTTTTCAGAGTGGCTTTTTTCACTTAGTAATATGTATTTAAGTTTCCTCAGTGTTGTTTCATGACTCGATAGCTTATTTTTTCTAAGTATTGCATACTACTCCATTGTTTGTTTGTTTGTTTGTTAATCCATTCACCTACTGAAGTTGCTTCCAGGTTTCAGCAACTATGAATAAAGTGTCGCAAACATGTGTCTGAAAACTTTTGTACAGATATATGTTTTCAACTCATTTGGATAAACACCAAGGAGCAGCACTGCTAGATCATGCAGTAAAAGTGTGTTTTTGTTCTGTAAGAATGTGCCAAACTGTCTTCCAAAGTGACTGTACCATTTTCATTTCCCATAAAACTGTACCAATTTTGATTGCTGGGAGACTCTGGTACACTATACAGATGGAGCTCAGTTCTCATTTTCTCTATGAAACCCTCACCAATATTTCCAAGTAAAGTTAAGTATTTTGTTCTACATACAACCAAAAGACTTACAAAATTTTCAAACATCTCTAAAGTAGGCCATAAATGAGGCCAACCTAGGAAAGAAAGACAAGTGTCCTCCCAAGGGTAAACTCATTTTCAGAAAAAGTTACGGTATGGGATGGTTTCTAAGAACAACCAGAGCTGAGTTATTGAGAAAAAAAATATGTTTTAGCATAGAGAAATGTGGATATTGCTGGTGTCTTTCTGTACTCAACCATGCTAATCTATGGCTACATATTAATGTATCAAAATTACAAATCACTTAGAGCTTCTATTGTGGAACCCTCATCCACCTTGGAATGACAAGACTCAAAGAGTTTATAGTCACCTAACAATTTTATTATGGACAAAGGACGGTACAGTACAATAACAGCGATATCTCAGGTGTAAGCTTATTTGTCCTCCCATCTTTGGGAAACACATTGTGTTCATGTCTCACTGGCATGAATTTGAAGCACCTTAGCAATAATTGGAAGCCCAATTTCTCCTGACAGAGGTCTCTATACTGAGCTAGTCATGTAGGCACATTCTAATTATGTGGACAGCATTGACCGTTAAATTCTTTCCTAAACACACAGGTACAACCCATGAATCCAATTATTTTTCTTAAATAATGCTGACAGGCTGATACATCTTGCATGAAACAACTTCCCAACCATGGTTACAAGAATATTATCTATTTTTAGTTAACAAATTTTATGCATTGGCCATGAGTCATTAGCTCTGGGGATAAGCATACTACACCAGCTAATATTAACCCACAATATTCAATTCTGTATATAAAAGACATACTAAATCATGTAAATTAAAAGGCTAACAACATAGGGATAAGAAAAATATAACCATACAAACAGAAATGATAAGAAAGCAGAAGTTGCCATCTTGAGCGATATCAGGTAGGTAGACTTTTGTCAAAAAATAAACACTAAATAAAACAAAGGAAGAATGTTTGTAATACTGAAAGGATTTACAAAAAGATATAATAGTTATTAATATCTGTCTCAAACAACAGAGTAACCACTTATGTAATGCAGAAAGTACAGGAGATGCATGGAAAAATGGAAATATGCTACTGATAGGAGACTTTAATATTCCACACTTAATTATAAGACAGTTCAAGTGAAATAAAAATAAGAATGTAGATGACCGATAAATAGATAAATGGATGGATGGATGGATAGATTGAAAGAATAAATAAAATTTGAGAAAATCTTAAAAGTCCATGCCTAATTAGGAAAGGTATGCAGGAATAAATAGTGTTCTTCTAATTTATTTTAAATTTGAATTAGTTTAAAATTAAAATCACAAATGCATCAAAAGATATTATTCATTTATTTTCTAATTTAAATCTATCTATCTATCTATCTATCTATATATATATATACACACACCTATACTTCTGAATATTCACTTAGTGTGGCCTAAATCAATTTTATTTGAAGAATTTTGTTCTATAATTAAGAATAAAGGGAATTACAAAGTAAGTGTTAGTATAGAAATAAATAATAAATAAATAAATAATTTCATAAATCTGAGAAGTGTTAGAGTTATGGTAGATGTAAGGGTAAGAAAAACTGTATCTGCATCTTTTTTTCAGATATTTGATTCTGATACCTCAAACTATACATATCTACTGAAGAAATATTTTTTTTATTTCCTTATCCACTCTTCAATTTGATTTTCCCAAGTTCAGAGAGCTACCAAGCCACATTCTTGTATTACAGAAGAAAGTTTCCTTGTCTCATGTTTTTTTTTTTTTTTTTCCCATCTCCAATATTGTCAGTATATAAAACCCAGATTAGAGGTAGGTATAAATGTGTGGTCAGTATTCTTGAATAAAATTATTCTATTCCCTGTCTGCAACTAAATTCTCAAACAGACAAGTAAAATTGAATTTTCAAAGTTTCATATTGGAGTAGTAAGTCTAAGTTAGAGAGAAAAATAAAGTCTAAATTTCTCCCAATCCATCCATAAATTCTGAGGAATTGAGCAACTCTTAACAAGTAAAAGGAAAAACAGTACTATATACTGGTCCAATGGACACAAAGTATATTTTTAAAATGACAAAAATTGACCTTACTTCCTGCCCAGAATCCAAGCTATTCCCATGTTCCCGTTATTTTGCTTCTGCATTTATGTGATTCTAACCATTTCCGAAAAACCATAAACTCACTACTACTAAGTTACCCTATAAATTTTTTTTTATTTTAAATAGAATAAGGCTAGGATTGTGTCAGTTCCCATAGTTTCGCTCTGAACAAAAAATAGTATCCCAAGTAGGTGTTGGTACTTTTTAGTGATCTCTTTACCCTCCTTCCACCATCCATTTCAGCAATCCGCCATTGAAACAGGCTTTGCTCAACAATGACTATCTTCCTAAGCCTCTTACATTATGTAAGGGATTTAATTTTCATGAACAATATAGGATTGATTAAAAGGCCTACTCTAGAGACAGGTGACTTGCAGGCGACTTGTGTTGAAATTGAGCTCCAATTTTTATGAAAAAGAAATCTTGGGAAAGTTACTTAAAGTCTTTACGTTTCAGCTTCCTCATATGTAAATTAAACATTAATAGTGTTGTCTTTTTTTCTCTTGTTTCTCATATATGGTGCTGAGAAGTTATTCCCACATATCTTCTACTGAAAACTAAATATATATACATATATATATATTTTTTTTTCTTAAAAAAGAACTTTGAAAGTCTCACAAGACAGCAAAGAGAAGTATGTTTAGCAAGAAAAGCTGAGCTCTTACTGCTTCTGTTCAAGGATATTTGCAAATTTTGATGAAGTAAACTTTTATTTTGATGACCTCAGCTGGCAATGGAGACAGATCAAAATCTAGGACCTACATAATATTTGTAGATAAAACTGGAAACCCAAAGGATTTTACCACCAGGGTAAAAGTCAACTTAAATTAAGCCTACCTCTCCCTACTTACAAAAATGCTACAGGAAGAATTCCCTTGACCCTGCAAAGGGCAAACAACAGGGGAACAAACAACCATGTTTGAGAAGCAATAGCATGAGCCCACACTCATGTGAATTTACACCTGAGTCACATCACCTGGGGAGTTCAAAGTCTTGAGTCCTGAGTTAAGTTCAGAGGTCTTGGCTTTTGGGGTTTTTGTTTTGTTTTGTTTTGTTTTGTTTTACAAAGCTAATCCATGGAAGAAACAAATTGAGAAAATGCATCTTCATTGTAAACTTCAAATTTTTCCTACAAATATTATTTTCAAAGGCAATAACCACTCTACCATCTAAGATAACTCTCAAAAAATAGCATTTTGACCAATAACCAGTAGAAACTACAAAAATAGATTCTCAAAGGCTTTAGATATTGATCTTATTTGTTGATATCATGTGGATACGCCTGTCTGCCATGAGAAGACCATCCGATAGCTGGGTTGCTGGGTTGCTGTCGATATCAGAATGAGGAGAAGTAAAATCAAACTTCATTTGAAACAGACCTGCAGTGTCAAAAGAGAGAGTAACTATTGGATTTATTATAAGCTACTGAGATTTTGGGGCTGTTTATAGTACAGTATTATAGGCAAAACACGACTAGCAATAACACTAGTAAGTATGGAGGTAAAATCCATTATCATCTTGACAAAATATGATCCAGGAGCAATTCAAATTTTGTTTAAATAAATAAAATAAATGAGAAGTTGCCTTACTGTATTGTCTGGCTTAAGAATCGAATTCACTACCTTGGTACTATTATGACTATTCAAGTTCTGAGGAGCACTCTGGTAAGTGGATGCTTAATTTAGAAGGGAGGAGTAAACAGCTTAATTGAAATAGAGGAAATAAAATCATTTTTTATTGTCAGTAATTTTTTCTTACTAGTACTTAATTATTTCTACTTCATCAACCAATAAAAAAATTATAAATATGTCTATATTTATTATGATTTTCACTTTCCCCAATGTAAGGCAAACTAAAAAATACTGGGAAATTCCCATGTATTTGAATTATATTTATTAATGTGTGTTTATTGATACTCATTCTGAGTGAAAATATAATATGTATCTGTTAGGATTCTTAGAAAGTCAGCTGCAATTTCCATATTATAAGAACATTGGCTGTATGTGTGGTTCAAATACTACCTTTTTTTTTAATTAAAAAGCCTATTCTCCATAACAATACTTTTGACAGAAATCTTCTCGCTATCATTACTACCCTGAAATGTCAAGATTAATTATTTTATTCCTACCAATAGTAGGGGTGGTTCTAATGGCATTAGCCTTAGAACAGAGACAATTTTGTTGCCAGGCTTCACTGCATAATAGGAGTGGAAATTTAGGAAATTTTATTTAATCTCACTGTTCTTGGATTTTCCTCATGTGTAAAATAGAGATACTAATAGTACTTACCTAAGAGAGTCATTGAGACAATGAAATGTATTAGTATATGAAAGACACTGAATCATTCTGGCACATAATAGTCAAATAAATTTGAGTTACTATCACCATCATTACCACCATCGCCATCATCACCATCTCTACCTTCTTATTTATTGCTATTATCACAAATTAGACACAAACTCCTATGCAGAAGTTTTCCAAGCTCACAAATTAATGATATTGCTTATAATTGTCATTTTATGTACTTATATGCACCACTAAAAAGATGCATCATTATATTTTAAGTGATTTGGAGAAGAACCTTTGTGTTTGTCTTTATTTTTCTTGCTTTTACAATGAAATTAAAAAAAAGTATGCCAATGAATATATCAAGGTAAATAATCAATTGTGTTCAATATTCTATATTAGTAATAATAATTATTATTATTATTTATAATTATTATTCAGGGATTTGAATTTTATAGATAGGGGAGTTAAGGCATAGTAAGATTACCTTTATATAATTTAACGCATTCACATTGTTGATAAAAAAATTAAATTTCCCTTTTTTTATTCCTGTTCCAAAAATAAAGTTGATAAAAGAGTGCATCTAGTTTGTGATTCCCTCCATTCAGTCATCTATAGGCTGTCTGCTAAGGCTATCACTTTTGGGAAGATGATTCAAGAAAGTTTCACTATATAGCTGGCGTAATTGTGCCTAGCTGCTGTCAAGAATTCCTAGGCAGAGACTGTCATCTTAAAAGGTTACTGTGACATTTCCAGAATATGTTTTTTTTCAAATATGAATGAAACATGTTGCCATTTTGGTTGAGGGTGGGAAAGGCATGGAACCTGACATTTTCTACACTGCCAAAATTAGAAAACAAAGTATTGGAATGCCAAGACTAATCAATCACCCAACAAGTATTTATGTGATACCTACTAAGGTTCCCAATGCACTGCTGAAACTAGCATTTTATCGGGTTTAAGTGTTTAACCACATGTAACCTAAAAATCAAGGAGTTGCTTTAATCTAAATTATAAAGACCTGCCAAGAGAATGTAACATTCATACATTGAAACTACTAAAGTACCCGTACGCTTTTGGATGGATATTTTCCGTACTCACAGTTATTATTATAAATGCATGCAAATTCTGACTGTAATAGAATTTAACTTTTTGAATAAGCATAAATATGAAAATTATGTAGTTAAGATGTTAAATAATAATTACAAGCAAATAACCTTGCAAAGCTAAAATCCTACTCTTGGAAAAGAGGAATAAAGGAACATGCTAGGAGTACAATCAATGACTGGATTTGACTTTTTTATGCAAAAATGCATTGATATTAACAAAATCACTTAAGAAAGATTTATTTAAGCTATATTATTAGTGAGAATAATAGAAACAAAGGTAAACCACAACACAGTGGAATGAAGGTTACAAACTGGGATAAATCAAAATTTAAAAATAATTTCGATTATAAAAGGAAAGAGGCGAAGATCATGGCAAGAGTCTTAGGCATGATTTAAAATATTTCACATCGTGTGGGAGGTTCTTCAGATAAATTTGGGAATGAAGTTGCTGTGCTATCCTTCCTGTGGAGTTGTAAATGTCATGTTCCAAACTCAGGATAATTCCACAGCTGGGAAAAAAAATTATAAACTGGTCTACCAGTTTTCTATTATATTATGCTGTTGTTAATCTTTACTCCTTTCATAATATGTTATTTAGTTTAATATTCTTGTGTTTAAATAATTATTATTGTGTTTAAATAATTATTAAATTATTTAAATAATTAAATATTATTTAATATTGTTCATAAAGTATCATTGTGATACTTTATGAATAAGCTAAAATAGCCTATTTATAATAAGAAAAGAAAATTCTAAGGTTGAACAAATTATCTTTGTTTGCTTTTTTCTGTTGTTCGCTTGTTTGTTCTAATTAGATTTGTGAAAAGTATCTTTTTTCCCTTCTTCTTTTGCTTAATTAGCTACCAAATCTGAAAATGAAGTCCTGTGGACAGTTTCACATAAAGGTAAATATTAATACTATATTTGTAGCCTGAAAGAATTAATGAGATTATCAAGAATACCAGGTACAAATTGTAAAATGTATAATAAATATTTGAATGGATTGAAATAATATACATATACAGTTTTGTTGATGTGTGTGTGTGTATACATATAGTTTACATACAATTCTGTTGATTTAAAAGG